>PVJL010013773.1:5325-30931 GCA_004026885.1 Lyroderma lyra
TGTGTGTGTGTGTGTGTGTGTGTGTGTGTGTGTGTGTGTGTGTGTGTGTGTGTGTGTGTGTGTGTGTGTGTGTGTGTGTGTGTGTGTGTGTGTGTGTGTGTGTGTGTGTGTGTGTGTGTGTGTGTGTGTGTGTGTGTGTGTGTGTGTGTGTGTGTGTGTGTGTGTGTGTGTGTGTGTGTGTGTGTGTGTGTGTGTGTCTCTGTGCATGTGTCTGCGTGTATGTGTGTGTCTGTGTGTGTGTGTCTGTGTGTGTGTCTCTGTGCATGTGTCTGCGTGTGTGTGTGCGCGTGCATGTGCGTGCTATGTGTCTGTGTGTTGTTTGTATGTGTGTGTGAGGTTCATAGTGTCATGCGTATCGCATTTTCTTGAACTAAACTTCTTTTCTAAACCGTTTCGTGAGTGCGATTACTCCATTTCTTGAATTCTGACTCCTTCATGAGAAATGGATGCTCCAGTCTCCGGGGATAAAGCATTTGGAGCAAAGAGTCCACGGAACTACCCACCCCGTCTCTTCAACACGGACGTGCTAGCGCCAAGGGCCTTTCCGAGCCGCGGCCATGGCTGGTAACTGCGGGGCACGGTCTGAGAAACGCGTCGTCGGGTGATTTTGTTAGTGTGGGACACGTAGGGTGTCGTCACACCCCCCAGGTGGGATGGCCTACCGCGCACCCGGGCTGTGGGGCAGGCCGTCGCCGTAGGCTGACCAGACGGACCAGGTTAAACGGGGCAGAAGACACCGGCCCTGGCCCATTTCGGGCGGCACGTGTGGTCAGCCAGCGCTCACTGGGCTCCATCCAAGGCCGACGGCAGCAGGCCAACCCTGCATTCCGTTTGAAACGGTGCATGTGGTCAGGCCACTTCGTCATGCATCCTGTCACGGAGCTGAATGCCGTTCGGCGGCCAGCACGCGCGGGTCCCGCCTGCCCGGCACCTCAGCTCGCCCTGAGCGGGTCCCTGCGAGTCCGTCCTCTCCTCGGCTGGGGCTTTCTCTCTTGTAGCCGGCAACACAGGACAGGGAGCAGAGGTGCTAAAACTGCACGCCCTTCTGTCAAGGACCTTCTGCCCAGCGAGTCCGTCTTCATTTCACCTACTGCTTTCTTTTTGTCCAAATCCCAATGAAAATTCCTAACTCATGGAACGAAACCAATTATACAATTTAGCTTCTAAAGTTCTCCGACGATAATAAATCATCCAATTGCCAATATTAGTTAAGTAAGTAACTGGGGTTCTTTTCAGTAATTAAGGAGAGGTCAGTGATGTCAAATGTGAAAGGTCAAGAACGTGCTACTTATTAAGACTCAACAAGGAAACACAGTGTCCAAGAGCCATAGTTTATTTGTTCAACAAACACACACAAAATAATACTACTACAAATGCCCAATAAGTTGTAACCTTTAAAAATGGATAAATTCATCTTAGTTACCCAGCCATTTGTTTTTCTCAGAAAAAAAACTAATTTTTCCGTGAAATTCAATTATAATTGAAAGCTAAATGGAAGTAGCTGTTATACCACTACTCATACAGGGTTTAACCCTTTGAACTGCTATTTTTCAAACTATGTTGTTACTTCAAAAATTTTGATACTGATATTTCAAAATAAACTGTTAAACTTACTAGTCTCATTAGCTGCCACTAGGTAAATGTACTTTCTCCCGATGATGGAGACTCTCAGAGATCTATTAATTATGTCTAGAGCTAGATAAGGGAATTGACCTAAAAAATATAAATAAAAAAACACTTCGGATAAAGCTGTCTGATATATGTGCAGATAATTGCCTACTCTTCAGTAGTTAGCAGCCAAGTAAACAAAATTAACATATCCAGGGAATCTTTAGTTTAACATATTCAGTATTTATTCAGCTCAGATTCTTTTTGCTTCTTTCTGAAATGATTCTTTAGAACAGTGTGATAAAGAAAAATCATGGGCTTTCGTGTCAGCTAGACCAGATTTCAAATTCTCCTTCCTAAAACGTGATTTTTATTCTTCTGAAATGGAGATAATGATGTATTTTACGAAGTTGTGAGGATTCAGTGTGCACCATATGTGAGTTAAACTCGGCTCAGTGAATGGAACGTGGTGGGGACTCAGGAACTGAGAGTGTCCCAGCGTCCACAGGGACAAATTTCTGGGCTGCGTCCTGATGTCTGTGGCCTGGAGACTTGCATGCAAATAGGCAATTAAGAAATAATGAAGTGCTCCCACAGCCACTTGCTGCGGGCTCCGGCGGAATCTCGAGCCAAAGACTTTCCATGGCCACGAGAGGATGTGAGATCTGTTGTCCCTGCTGTCTCTCATAGACGTCTGGTCGATATGTGGAAGGTCGAGAAAGTAGGAAACGAATGAAGGAAGCCAGCATGTCCTTTGGGAAGGCGGCCAAAAGAGTACCTTCCAGCATTTTCCCAGCTTCCAGGGGACAGGGCAAGGGGCAGGAGGGCACCTCAACCTGCCTGAACTGCTTATCAGGCTCAGGGTAAGGTCCCTGTCAAGGAAGTGCTCCAGCAAAAGAATCCACCGCCACTGGCCGGACCTCAGGTGTCCACGGTGAGCCAGAGACTTCCGAGGGCCTACGGGGCTGCCGTGTGTGAGGCACGGGCGGGGCCTGCTTGTAAGGAGGGAAAGGAAGAGACTGCGAGGACCGGCTGAAGCCCGCTCCCCCCGGAACTGGAGGGAGGGGTGAAGGGCAGAAGGGAAGTCACGGTCAGGTGCCGGGAGGTGTGTGAAGTACTGCGGGGTGTGGGGGTCGGGTGGGGCACTGCACACAGTGATGGCCAAGGCTGACTGAGTGCTTGCCCATGCCATGGAACCCCTAACTTGTGTCCTTGTATTTGGTCCTCAGAGCAACCTGTGAGGTAGGTACTGTTCTCTTCTTTATAAATGAGGAAACTGAGGCCGGAAGGGTAAGGAGCTTGTTAGACTCACAAGGGGGAGGGGAGCCGGCATCCAGACGCCACGATCCTGGCCCCAGGACTCAGCTGTGACCACGCTTTCAGGACGAGTCCCGGACGTGCTGGCAGTCAGAATTCCCGAGCCGCGTGGGGTGGGCTGGGGGTCACCCCGGGGCAGGTGCGATCGGCGGCACCTGGTCACCGATGGGCTTCCTCGGTGGGACGGCGCCTGTGGCCTGCGGGGCGTTCGTTTGTCGGATGAGCTTTTGGGTTTGGGCCCAGAGCTGAACTGCTGGCAACGCTAAGCTGTGTCCCCTTTCCTCTGAACTGTCCCCAGGAAGTACTCTGCCTCTCCTAGGAGCCAACGCTGAACAATGGGCAGGAAGCACAGCAATTATTATTCCGCCCTCCACGTGACCATCTGCGTGGGCCTGTGCTGGCCTGGGTCGGGACACCTGACCACTGGTCACCGTGTGGGGCCGAGAGCCCCGCGGCCAGCGGCGGGAGGGCTGTGCAGGCAGAGCGTCTGGTCGGCTCCCAGGTTCTGCGGCGCCGTCTCCACGCTCACAGCCGTCTGCTCAGTGTCACCAAGGAGCCAAGCTGTTGGTTCTCAGTATCATTCACTAAATGATTTTTCCTGAGACAAGAAGTCCTGTCGGACTCTTTGTGAACTATTAATACCCCAAATAGCTACCACTCGGCTGCCAAAACATGAACATCTATTCTAGGAGCGCTGAGAGCTCAATTAGTTGTTATAATTACATTCATTTGTACTGCTTTTGATAGGTTGGACAGAGAAATAGTGCATGGAATAAATAAAAGGGAATTTCTCTTTGGCTTTGTACTGGCTTTCCCTTTTATCTGTTTCTTTCTTTAAGAAATAAGTCTGAATAAATTCACTCGCTCCCCTCCCCCCAAAATCGCAGTAACCGTTACGTTATCTTAAGGAGATAAGCAACACTTCCGGCACCTTCTGTTCTGTAGGGAAATGGAGTTTAGGGAAGTGACATTCTCTCCTGGCCTTCCATAAAATAATGAAACAAAGATGGATATTAAAATTTCTTTAGTATCTTCATCCTGTGTCCTTACCATTTATATTAGAATATTATGCCGTTTTTTTTCCCCTCTCCATTCACTGTATTAAAAAATATCAAAGCAAAACAAAAAACCTGAGTTAGAGAAGGTCCACAAGGTGAATGTACCTCGTCACAAAAGAACATTACTGACAGCAGAAAAAACAAGCAAACAAACGTGAGAACAGGAGATTTGGACAAGAACTGAAGATTATGTCAGAAAGGAAAGAAATAAAGACAAAACGTTCTAACGCCAGTGAAATTAGCTGGTAACCTTTTTATATGGAGGGAAACGCCTTCTTAATACAAAACAACAGCAACAACAGCAAAAACGTATTTCAAGAGTTAAAACCCCCAAAGGAGCAGGTGGTCATTTGATGATAATCGGAGAGACCGCGCTGTGCGATTCTTTATGAACATCAAGCACAAGGTTACCTGGTTAGGGAGCTTTTGTCAATTGACCTAAATAACAAGGACATTTATTTTCTTGCATACCAACGAGTCCTGAGATAGGACATCTCCAAGTTGTTTAACTCAGTGTCTCAAGCTCTGTCGTTCTCTTGAGTTTCCTTTGCAGGGGAAATGGGGTGCTCTCTCAGTTACTACGAGAAAGATTTCACGCAAACGCCATCAGCTTCTCTGCTGTCGCTTCCTGGGTTTTGGAATGTGGTATTCGTCAGTGATCTCTACCCGGGGGCATAAGAAAAGACCCGAAATACATTTGAATTATATGCCCAATAGACTGTCAGTTTTTAATTTGACACAAATGTTTTTGCTGTTTTATTTCTATGAATAGATAAGATCCTTAATTTAATTGACTTTAGCAGATGCTGAACTATAAAACAGGTTAATGTTTTTGTGGAATTTGTACAGCTTCATTATTCATCCCAATGGGCTAATGATCCAAATATTTTAAGAAGGTAGTGGGTAGGATGAGAGTCACACCTGATGGTTAAGAGTAAAATGATGGCCCCGATAGCTTTTAGGTATCCACAAAATGTGCTCAATCGGAATGGTAGTTCATATAACCAGAATGTCCTATACCAGGAACGGTACCCACGGCGTTTCCATTTCTCAAACTGGCTTCTCAGTGTGCTGTCTTGACCATGTACTTAATTACATGCAATTTGCCAAGCAGCTATAAATGTATCATCAGAAGACGTTAGCCCAAACAGTGTTGCAGTCCGTGTCGTGTGTGTGTGTGTGTGTGTGTGTGTGTGCGTGTGTGCGTGTGTTAGAGTTAGTTCTTGAGGCCAGACTGGAATGCTAGCAGAGGTCGATGTAACGTGCTGTCCATTATCTTTGCCACCAGAAAGCTTACTCCGATGTAGCTTTCAGCTTCTGTGAAAATCAAAGTAGAATGTTCTGTGAGATGGGACGGGATTGGTAAGAACTGGTGTCCATCACTGACCCAGCTGCTGAAGGAGAAACCCGTATTGACATTCTCTTTCTAGTCTGAAAGTATTCTAGCTGTACTCGCCACCAGGAGAATTAGGCTGGTGAGCAGCCTGCGTGAGGACCGGGATGGGCTTACAGTCAGTATTGCGAATGGTCACTTGTTGTTGGCTTAACAGACTGTATTCCTTGGAGAACAGATTTGATTAACACGAAGAGTTAAGAGTGTGTGACTAGTTAGGAGCGACTGGTCGTGTTAAGAAAACGTGCTCTGCCTGTCTGCCTTTCTCTTTTTAGATGTTACGTAACGCTGGTGAGCCCTCAGCTTGCGTTTGTGTAAGCTTTCCTGTCACTGCTCACCCAGCTCTGGGTGGCAGGTGTAAGCGTCTGTGCTATTATCACAACGCTTCCATGAGAACCACAGAGAGAGGCATGTGAGCTAAAGTAGCTTTTTGACCTTCACTGTCTTCAAAAGGAGTTGTGTCTTAGGAAATAACCATAAGTCTAAGTCCTGATCACAGACATGGAAATGACCAGTTTTCAGCACCCCAAGAAGCTCCCTTGTGCAGGCTCACTAAATTCCTCAGGCCTCCGAACTGCTCTAGGGAAGTGTTTCACCTTTCCTTACAGCTGAGTAGTATTCCATTGTGTGTACGCACCACAGCTGCTTTATCCAGGCATCTGTCACAGGGCACTTGGGTTGTTCCCATGTTTGCAACAACATGGATAGACCTGGAGATCATCACGCTTAGTGAAATAAGCCAGACAGAAAAAACAAAGAACCATTGACTTCACGCATATACGGAACATAAAAACTGAAAGCAACAAAGAAAAAAGAAGTGAACAAACAAACAAACAACCCATGGACACAATCAACAGTTTAATGTTTATTTGGGGACGAGTGGGTTAGGGAGGGGAGAAAGGGGAGGAGGTGGGAGAGGAGGGGGGGAAGCTAAATATAAGGTGATGGAAAGAGAAGTCACATTAGGTGGTGAACTTATTATGCATCAAGTTGACAATGCACTGTAGAATTGTATGCCTGAAACCTATGTAATCCTTGCTCACAGATGTCACCCCAATAAGTCTAGCAATAAAAATGAATTTAAAAAAAATTTAAAAAGTAAATAATAAAATAAAATAGAAAAAAAAAAATAAAAGTGTTTCACGAACTGGAGCAGCCCGGCCGTGACCCTCCTACACTTCCTGGAGTGTGCCCCCAGACCCCTCCCTGCACTCCTGGGCGTGCCAGTGACCCCCTCCCTCTGGCCCCGTCAGGAGGTCCCTGAGTGCCACTGTCCTGCTCGGCCCCTTGCTTGATAGGGTCCTTTAAAGGGCGCCCCGGAACCAGTGACCTTGGCGGTAAGGCCCGAGCGCTGGCTGGCTTCCTGGGGAGGGTTGTCTGAGAGCCACCTCCGAAGTCCCGACCCCTTTCCTGGGAAGCCTCTCTCTTGGCTCCGCGGATGCCTTTTCCATATTTGGGGACATTTTATTCCCGATTTAATGATAGTCACAAGGAGGAATGGTTTGGGATTTCTTTTGTTTGAACATTAGTACGGGATTTGACTGCAAAAATTAGTCCCGTCAACAGGTCAAGGGATGAGGATGACAGCGGAGACGGTCCTGGTGCTGTCTCATGGCGCCGCGCGTCCGCAGAGTGGCACCAGCTGTTCACGCTCTTGAGTCACATCTGCCTATGCGGTGCTGTCGGGGTGCAACCTGCTTTTGCCCCACCCAACACGGGGAGCCGGCCTGCTGCCGTTTGGGGCTGCTGGCGGGAAACGTCAGCCCCTCGGGCCCAAGGCGAAGCCCCGTGGGGACAGGGCGGAGCCCCTCAGGCCCAGGGCAGAGCCCCGTGGGGACAAGGCGGAGCCCTGTGAGACGTGACACAGCAGTCACCTCCACAGCCCCAGTCCCAGGCGTGCATGAGCGTGTCACAGACCCAGGTCCCAGGGTGCAGAGGGGAGGGGCCCAGGCGCGTGCTTCTCTCGGAGCGGATTTGCACCCCAGCCGAGGGTGTGGAGCTGGGGAACACAGCTCGTGTGCCAAGCAGGAGGCACCCCTGCTCATGTCCTTCTCCGGGAAGATTAGCAGCTTCCAAAGCCGCCCGGAGGGGTGGCTGGGGAGAGCGTGGAAGGGGCCCTGCAGTCCTGGCGTGCCCAGCACAAGGCCCAGCACGAGGCCCACCCGGAGGCCTGCGCCCGCCGGACTCTAACTTTTTATCACGATGTTTAATAGTAATAACTACGTTCCTGTATGCACACATTGTCCGTATGCATTTTAATAGTATTTCCAAAGATTTTTTTTTAACTCACAGGATAATGGTGAACAATGAAGATGCCTTTGCTTATTTACAAAAAAATGGCATAAAACATAGCAAAGAAATGAAATAAGCTATCTCATTGTCATTTTTCTTGTGCTGTCAAGTTCGCTCTGGCTAAGTATGGAAGAATAAACAGAATTTCCAAATAGGTGCATTCATTAGCTCCTGAGTGGAGGTACCTTAAAATATAGACTTCCTTGAAGCTGCTATGAGTTTATATAGAAAAATAAAGTTTTTTATATAAAAACTGGGTTAGTGGTAACTCAGAATGTCAGCTTCAACATAGAAACCAGATTGAATTAAAATGCATAAAAGGACTTTAAATGGCGGCGGGGGTGGGGGGTACGGTTCACAATATGCTGTGAACGATCTGTGCCTGGCACTGACACAGGAGTGGGGGTGGGGGTCCCACAGGGACGGGTGGTGGCTGTGGGGTGCTGGTGTTCTAGAACTATTTCATGTCAGTGGAAATGGTTCTTTGTAGTGAAATAATTTTAATTGTGAGCAAGAAAAGTTTTCATGGAATCATGTTTCCACTAGGTTCGGGGGGCTCACTCATGTGCCTGAGTGTGTGTTTGAACCTAAATCTGCAGCTTTCTTGTATGTTTTTCCCAACACTTAAAATATCCTCCATAGTGGTCTAGTTCATCTGACAGAATTTTCTTCTATCCTAAAGGGAAGAAATATATAATTGAGGAAAAGAGTATAAGTTTGGGTAGAATTGGTTTTTATTTTTATTCAATTTTCACTCTAATAAGATGGTATTATTTTCAATGACTTATTAGTAAACTCCTTTGCCCCAAATTATCTCAATTCTTCGTTACTGCTTTCTTAAATATTGTAACTGACCATTTTATAGTATTTTGAGTAACGGACATGTTTTATATGTTTCGTAGAGGTAAATTCTTAAATTTACTGCATATAACTTTTAAAGCATACATTTTATGTAGTTGAGGGGGGAAAGAAAGAAAACATGGTTGAAATGATTTGATTTTTCAGAAACTAAAGTTAGATCTGTTGACACATAGAAGAAACACCGTGTTCTTTAAGGCTACATAATTTATCGACGGGCCTATAATTTCCTAAGTAAATCTGCTTTTGAGCTTCCTTTTGGAATACTGCAAGACTGATTTGGTAAAATGTTTTTGGAGTTTTTACTTTTAAATTTATCATGCAGAGAATGTGAGTGATTCACCCTTGCGAGTTACACAGTCCCTCTTTCTCGTAACTCCTCCGAATGCATCCCGGTGAGCAGGGTGGCGTTGCAGTGTCCAGCTTTGGTTATCTGGCCCTTACCGACGAGCAGGTCGTTAGCCAGTTCCCCTAGGATGTTAGTCTAACGCTGTCAGGGTTCACAGGGATACCAGGCGGCAGGTGATCGCAGAGACTGAAAATGCACGAGCAAATGGGACTGCTGACATGTTAATCCTATAAACTTCCGCCTTGTTTTCTTCAGTGGGAAAGCTTAAACCTAATTTGAACAGAATACCAAACCCATGAAGATCACGCTTTGCCTCGCTGCTGCCAAATCAGTATGACGTTTTGCAAATGAAACAGGTCATTAAAAAGACAGGCGAGAAAATTTCTCTCGGCCTTTTGTCTCTCTGCCCGTCTGCGTCAGCCTGCTTGGTCCGCTTAACACAGTGCCGTAGGCCTAACCACGGACATTTCTGTCTCGTAGTTCTGCAGGCTGCAAGCCCAAGATCAGGGTGTCAGCTGACTCGGTTCTGGGTGAGGGGCCTCTTCCTGGCTTGCAGACCCCAACCTTCTGTCTGAGCCCTCACGTAGCAGAGAGAGCAGTCTCTTCTTCTTATGACGCCATTATTGCCATCGTGCCCTACCCTCGTGATTTCTCGAACTGCCATTGCTTCCCGAAGTCCCCATCGTTGGGTGTTGGGGCTTCAGCACGTGAATTTGGGGTGGATCACAATTCAGTCCACAGTGTGTGCGCGCTCTCTCTGCCTCTGGCTCTCTGTCTCGCTCATCTCTAATCAGTTGTTCTAAATGCAAAACAAACTTGTGAAGTAAAAATGTAGCCACATCGCCTTGACCGATGTCTAGGAGTCAGGGTTTGCCGCGTGGCGAGGACCGTCTCTCCGGCTGGTGGGAGGGACTGCCTGGTTCTGCCGCCCGCATCACAGGCGCTGGCCGGCCCACTTTCCACGAAAGACACCTAAAAAGCTGGGACTTTGTGTTTTTGTTTTCGTTTTTGTTTTCGGTGGTCTTTTCATTCTAATTTTCACTAAATCTCAGAGCTGTCAAAAAAATTTTTTTTGGTGGTTCCCTGGCTGGGAATCAAACCCAGGCCGCGGCGTGGAGAGCACCGAAGCCTAGCCGCGACACCACCAGGGAGCCCCCAAAGCTGTGCTGACTCTAATGGGGAACTCGTCATTTATCTGTGCCGCCCGTCTCCTTGTCCATCTCTCCATCAGTCTGCCCCGCGCCCCGCAAAGGCAGAGGCTCCGGCCGCGGTCTCGGGAGCCAAGCCCACGTCCAGCGGCTGCCGGCCGGCATGAGCGGGGAGCAGGCCGGGGCCTCAAGTACGTGCTGACTCTGGGTGGGGGGCGCAGAACACAGCACACAGACGATGCGCTGGACAGCTGGACACCTGCAGCCTACGTCATTTTTGCGAACCAATGTCACCCCAATACATTTAACAATAAAACATTTTAAAAAAAAAGAGAGAGAGAGAAAGGGACGCCAGGGCCCGGGAGGACCGGCCGGCCCGTGTGCACCGTGGGCTTGCTGGCCTCTGGGAGAGATTTCTGGTGTCATGGTATGGGATTTTCCTAAAGAACAAGTAACTTCTTTTAAATGCTGTTTTTAAGATTCAAAAAAGAAGAAAAGATATCTGCCTGGACCCAAAGAGAGGAGGAATGCTTTATAGTGATTTCAGAGCAAACTTCACAAAGTTGAAAAGTGCTTTCAAAGGAAATCCTGTCTCCTTCAAAATCCATGACTTTGTTTACCACTCGTTTTCAAAACAAACTGAATAGATGGAAATATTAGGGTATATGTGTGTGTACTTAAACAATTCCTACTATTGCTGTGGACCATTTACTTGGAAAACGCTTTATATATATGTATAAATAAATGGAAAATGTTTATATGCTTTAACTATGGAAAATGCTCATATATATGTATAAGTAAGTAAGTAAATCATGTTGCAAGTCAATGGTCCACAGCGATAGTAGGAATTGTTGAAGCATAACTCACTGGAAAGTCAAACAATAAGCATCATGCATCAAAAGAATGAAATAATAAATTGACCATAATTTGCACTATAGAAAATAACACATTTTTTGTTTTATTTTTAAAATAATGGAGCAAAGAGAGAGAGGAAACCAACTTTTATTTTCTGCCTGTATAATGCCAAGTACCATGTATGTGCATGATGTTTAGTCATATTTTAGTGTGAGAACATAATTACATAGTGAGGACAGCGAAAATAATGAAGTATTGGAATTCCATAGGAAGGGCAGAAGTTAGTTCAGAAAATATTTTGGAGAACAACACAGTGTAATTGCATTTCAAACCAGTTATTACAGAGATTCCTAAGCCAGTGTTCCCAAAGTATGGGTTCTGTGGTAGTTGTGCTGTAGGGTATGGGACAGCTTCCGTGGGAAGAGGGGCCACGTGGGGTGAGGTCAGCACACTCCCACGGAAACACGCGTCTTTACTCAGAGCCTCTCTGATTCTACTAATAGGTGAATGTCTGTGGTCTCCACAGCACTCGCTGCTCCTGAACTCCATGGCCACTGGGCACTATGTCCCTTCCAGCACATCAGGACACTGGTGGTGACAGGTTTGAGGAAGTACTAGGTACTCAAAGGCAGGAAGTGAGATCATTTGTAACCACGGTTTTTAAATTTAAAAAGACGTGACCGTTAAAACAAAGAAAAAGAGAAAAATCAGGAACGCCTGGTTGTATTCAGATTTGAGAAAATGTGAGGAGATTCACTAGCAAATTAACTCCTAGTAAAAAGGTTATTGAATTAGACGTAAAGCGACTGGATGCCCTTCGGATCCCATCAGTACGATTCTGGACCAGGTGATCGATCGAACGTCGGTTAGCCTTAACTTCCAGCTTAGGGCTCTCAAACATCCCACCCAATCCTAATGGTGATTTATGTAAAGGCGTCTGTGCGGTACAGAGCTAGAACAAATAACGCGATGGGGCCCAATGTTCTGAATGTCTTTGGCAACTACGTCTAGGTAATTGATTCAATCACTTAATATTTATTAATACCTATTTGCCAGGCGATGCTCACTAAGGGAGATTCCATTTAAGTGTGTTATGTGTTTGTTTGGGGGGTGGGGTGGGCAAGTAGGGAGAGAGGGTATAGACAAAATGTACCCAAATCCTTGAACAAGACAGTTTCTGAGAATCATTCATATTTGGATTTTAAAAAGTTCCAGAATTATGAGCTAGGGAGAAATGAGTACAGGAAGTACTTTAGGATCTGTTGTACTCTAGATTTAGAGAACTAAATAATACACACTCAACCGTTTTCATAATGTTTAATAGTTGGTACTAAAATCATTTCAAAAATGGTAAACTATATATTTATCATGAATACACTTTGGCTTAAAGATTAGAAATGTAAATAAAGAAAGTCCTTTTATAAAGAGAGAAATGTAGATTTATAGCACCTAAAAGTTCACAGCCAGAATACTTTTTAAAACCATTTTAACGCTAATTTTTTAAGAAGAAGACACTAAAACTTTAAATCTGAAAATAACTCTGAGGCTTTTGTCTTATGAAGTACCAAGCTGGTTAAATTAGATTGTGGACATATTTTGGGAGCCCACAGGGGCTGGAAGAATACGGCGAGTGAGAAGGGAACATTTTGGAAGAACATTCGATTGCCATCATGGTGGGATTGGCCTAGCACCACCACTTAGTAAAGGCTTTTGAAATATTTAGGGTGGACATTATTGTATGAGAAACTTCTCACCCAATGTAGAACTGAAAGTAATAAAAATAAAATACAGCATTTTAAATTATTGAGCAAGTTTAATTTTGTTCATTCCCTAGGAAAGAGAGGAAAGCATTTAAGTTTTAAATTAAACATGCTGTGTTCTGTCCTCTTCTATTTATCTTACCTACTTAAAGTTTAAATTATGCCATTATTGTGTCGCTTAAATTTGGAAAGGCGTATGTTTTCAAGACCTGAAGTGAAATCTAGAAAATAAGGAGGCTAGCCTTTAATTGCTAAAATTATAACACCCTACTGTGGCCTTTCTTGATGTTTCTATCACTAAGCAAGTACTAATTTTAGAGGAGCCATGAAAAAGAAGATCATTAAGCATTCATGAGACGGAAATGGTTTTTACAGTAATAGGACTATTGTGTGTTAGCCCACTTTTGCCATTTATCTATTTATCCGTGTTCTTCACATTGACAGTGTTACTTCCCCCTATGCCTGGAAATCTCTCTCCTCCCAAACATTGAATTTTTCATGGATCAGGATGGTCCCAGGATCCGTACTCGTGCTGAGAGGACCAGGCTTTTTACTGTGCAGACTGTTTTTCCTAAACTACAAGCAGTTCAGATGAAGAGGTGCTGACCTCATTAGCTCTTGCGCAGTGTCCGGAAGATAAAGGATTGGTGACCGCCTGCAGATGAGCCCTTTCTGTCGTAGGTACAGGTAAAAGCGGTCCAGCATGTTTATGTGTTTCCTAGACCACCTAAGGCTTGCTTACGAAGAATAGCTCTGGTTCTCAGCACCCCTGCCAGGTCGCCTTGGGGGCAGGGCCCTCCCGGTAACCTCATTCTTACAAAATCATGGGGCGTCCTGCCTCAGGAAGGTCTCGTGATGCTGCTGGAGGTGCAGTTCGGTCACCATGCTTTAGAATCATGCTGTCACGATCATGGAGCCCTGCCTCACTTTTCCTGTGTCCAACCCCGTGGGCTGTGCTCTCACAAGGCGCACTCAGTTAGTAGGGGGTGCCCCAAACCCTGTCTGAGACCTAGCTTCGTCATTTAATGTTAAGTGTAGCTCAAAGGTGGCAGGAAAGCTGCCTTGATTTTCTCATTCATTTTTATTACAAAAGAAAAAAAACACCTAGAATTTATTTCGTGGGAGGACATGGTGTTAGGGAGTCCGTGAGTCCGCTTCACACAGGCTTCTGGCAGAGGCACGGGTCCGACGAAACGTTCTTGGGAACCATGTTCGCTTTCGTCGCGTTTGTCCCAAGAGCAGAGGTGAACGCAAGCATTCTCCCACCACAGAGACACTGAGGCAATGGTAAAATGGCTTGTTTAGTAAAAATTAGCTTTGTGCACATTTATTAAATGCACATGTTTCCCACAGCATTTACATTATACAGATGTTATTAACACCGTTTTTGAAAAGCCGGTATTGCCCTTGGGTCTTTGCATGTCACTCCAGTGACTAGGGGAAGACAAGGAGGGGAAGAGAAAAATTTCACAGAAATGTCATTTGTAACAGCTCAATTTCTGTATAATTTATATAAAATAAAGCATCACCACATTCAAGATAATGAACATCTTTATCTCCCGAAACGGTTTCCTCGGCCTCCTCCTGGCCCCTCTTGCTCAGCGACCCCCACCCGCAGCTATTCCCTAGCGACCCGCCGTCACGGTAGCCTACTTCGCATTCCCAGTGGTGCTGTGTCTGTGGAGCCATGCAGTGTGTGCGTTTTGACTGGATTCTTTCATTTGGATGATTGTCCTGAGAGTCATTTACACGATAATGGGTAGCCCTAATTCCTTCCTTTTTATTACGTGGCTGCACCTCCTGTTGATGGACATTTGGGTCGTTTACAGGCTTTGGCTAATAGACAGAAAGCTGCTATGGACAGTCACATACAAATCTTGCGTGGCTGTATACCTTTTATTCTCTTGTGCACATACCTAGGTGTGAAATGGCCTTATCGCACTGTTAAGTTAGTGTTCAGATTTTTAAGAAACTGCCAAATGATTCTCCAAGGGGAATCTGCACCAGCCATACGAAAGAGTCCCAAGTTGACTTACATCGTTGTTGACAGTTGGTTTGGTCCACTTTTAAAATTTTAGCCATTCTAATAGGTGTGCAGTGGTATCTTAGTATGATTTTTAATTTGCATTTTACTAACAGATAATGATGTTGACCCTCTTCTCATGTGTGTATTGGCCATCCATGTATTTTCTTAGGTGCAGTGTCTATTCAGATCTTTTTGCCTACTTTTTATGGAGTTGTTTTCTTACTGTTGAGGTTTTTTTTTTGTGTTGTTTTTTGTGGGGTTTTTTGTTTGTGTTTTTAGTTTTACTATTGAGTTCTGAGTGTGAGATATATGTATATATATTCTTTACTTAAACCATTTGTCAGATATATAATTTGCAAATGTATACTTCAAGTTCGTAACTTGTCATTATACTAACAGTGTCTTTCACTAGCCAACATTTTAAAATTTAATAGTTAATTTATACATTTGTTCTTTTATGATCATGCTTTTGGGATCATAGTTAAGTAATATTTTCTTAGCCCCAAGTCATAAAAATGTATTCTGTTTGTTTCTAGAAATGATAATAGTTTTAACTTCTACATTAGGACTATGATCAATCATTTGTTAACTTTCGTATGTGGTACGAAGAACCCAGTTTCTTCTATTTTGCATATGGGTTTCTGGTTGCTCCAGCACCATATCTTGAAAAAACTCCCGTTCTTCACTGATCTGCCTCTACTTCTTTGTCAAGATCAGTTGCCCACATGTTTGTGTTTGTTTCTGGAGTCTTCTGTTTCATTGATTTATTTGTCTTTCTTCTTATTACTGTAGCTTGACAAGCCTTGAAATCAGGAGATGTTAATTCTCTAACTTTGTTTTGGATATTCTGGGTCAGCAGTGTCCAACATTTTGGCTTCCCTGGGCCATATTGGAAGAAGAACTGTCTTGGGCCACACATAAAATACACTAATGAAAGCTGATGAACTATAAAGAAGGTTGCAAAAAATCTCATGTTTTAAGAATTTGTGTTGAGCCGCATTCAAAGCCATCCTGGACGTGCCTGTTCTAGGTCATTTGTGTTCCCACATGAATTTTAGAATCACTTTTTCAATTTCTAAAGTCCATCAGCCAGTCAACCAACCAATCTGGGATTTAGATTAGAATTGCAATGAATCTATGGATCTACTTGGAGAGCATTGCCATTTTACCAATACTGAGTCTTGTAACCCAGAAACGCAGTATCCCTATTGTGTCATCTTTGTTTTCTCTCAGCAATTTTTTTTTTGTTTGCTTTCACTGTACCTGTTTTTCCCATCTTTTGTTAAATTTATTTAAGGCATTTTGTATTTTTTAATGATACAATAAACGATATTTTTAAAATTTTAATTTCCAATTGCTGGTAGTATATAGAAAGGCAAAATTAATTTTGTAAGTAAGTCTTCCCACCTGGCTAAGTGTACTTATTACTTCCAATAGCTTTTTGTAGATTCCGTAGGATTTTCTGCATAGACAATCATGTAGTCTTTGAGTAAATATAGTGGCTCTTTTTCCTTTCCATTTGGGATGTCTTATTTCTTTATTTTGACTTCCTGCATTGACGAAACCTTCAGGACGATGTTGAATGGCAGCCAAGAGCAGATCTCCCGGGCTCCTGTCCTTCACGTTAAATATGGTGTGAGCTGTACATTTATCTGTAGTTTCCCTGTGTCAGGGTGAGGAACTTCATTTCTTTTCCTAGCTTGCTATGAAGTTCTTATTAGAAGTGGACATTATATATTTGTCAAATGCCTTCTTATTGTGTCTATTAATCTTAATTTTTTATTTTTTAGTATGTTAATATGGCTAATAGAGTGATTTTTTTTGAATGTAAAATCAACCCTAAATGACTGGGATAAACTCTATTTGGCCTTACTGTATTATTATTTTTAGATGTTGTTGAATTCTAAACAATTTTGTTTCTAATTTCTAAACATTTACTAATATTTTGTTATGTTTATATCCGTGGTTTCAAGGAATATTAGTGTGTAGCTTTCTTTTCTTGTAATGCCTGTGTCTGATTTTGGTACTGTGGTAATGCTGGCTTCATTGAGTGAGTTGGAAAGTAGTCACTCTTCAGTTTTCTGGAAAATTTTGTATAGAATCAATATTATTTCTTCTCCAAATGTTTGGTGGAAGTCACTGGAAGACTTTTAACTATGGATACAATGTCTTCAATAAATAGTAATAGGTCTATTCAGGTTATCTTTTTCTCCTTGACTGAGCTATAATAGTTTGTGTCTTGTAAGGAATTTGCCCATTTCATCTAAGTTGCCAAATTTACTGACATAAAACTGTCCATAATATTCCTATACTGTCTTTTTAAATATCTGTGTGGCTATAGTGATGTCACCTCTGTCATTGCTGGTATATCATTTCTGTCTTCTCTCTCTCTAGATCTCTTCTACTGATCTCGAGGGATCAGCTTCTGATTTCACTGATTTTTCTCTATTGTTTTTCTGCTTTCTATATCATTTGTGAACAAATTACAGCCTATAAACAAATCCAGCCCTATTTTTGTAAGGCCGTGGTATCTACAAATGATTTTCACATTTTTCAAGGATTGCATAAATAAATAAATAAATAAATAGCCAGATGACACCAACATGACTAAAGTATATATTAGTTGGCCCTTTACAGAAAAAAAAAAATCTGCCATTCCCATTCTATTTCACTGATTTTTGCTACAACATACTTACTTTGAATTAATTTGCTTGTCTGTCTTTAGTTGTTTTTTTTTTTACCATAAAGATGCCATATATTTCAGATCTTTTCTAGTGTAGACATTTGTCAAAATAAATTTCATTCTAGGGACTGTTTTCTATTTATTCCTGTTTTTCTTTGTCCCCCTTTTCTTGTTTGTCTGCCTTCTTTGGATTTATTTGTATTTTTATTATGATTCCATTTTATCTCTGTGGCTTACATTTGGAGAATTCCTATTGCTATCTTGCTTTAGATTTTGTTAATATTTTCTCCTGCAATGTTTCTCCTGCCCATAATTCTATCCAATGTATTTTTTTATCTCACACATTGTAATTTTCACTCTGCATGTTAGATTTTTCTTTTATATCTTCTATGTCTCAACTTACTGAGCATATGGAGTACAGTTATAATAACCATCCTAATGTCTTTGCGTATGTCAGTTCTGGATCAGTTTCTAGTGAGTGAATTTTCTCTTCATAATGGATTTTATTTTCCTCCTTTTTTTGAATGCCTGGTAAGTTCTTATTGGATGTTGCATTTATGCTTTGTTTTGTGCTTGATATAATTTTGTTGTTTTTGTGTGTTTGTTTTTCTATACATATTTTTGAGCTTTGTTCTGGGGCACAGTTGCATTACTTGGGGATGGCCTGACCCTTCTGGGTCCCATGCTAACTTGTTAGGCAGACTGGTGCAGGCTCAGCCTGGGGCTCATGCCTCTCTGGCAGTGAAGCAGGGTGCTTATGGGAGCTCCTCCTAGCACCGTGTGTGTGAATCCGAAGGTCTTCCATTCTGCTGGTCAGAAAAGGCACCATTCCAGGCTCTGTGTGGACCCTGGGCCTTGTTTATCACCCTGCTGTCATGGCCTGTGGTTCTTTTCAGGACCTCGGATAGTTCGTGCCTAAGCTGAATGCCGGAGGGCGCACCCTACTGTTCGCTGTACTGTCGCTAAGCTCCCAGTCTCCGGGATCTTCCCTTGGGGATTCCAGTTGCCTGGTCTTCCTCACCTCCTAGCTCCATCTCCTCAGGTTAGGGAATTCTTCAGGCTTTCCCAGGTATCCCTCCCTGTACCCTTAGCCTGGAAACTCTGCAAAGGCAGCAAGTAGGAGTAACTGAGGGGCTCACCTCTGCCTCCCACAGACCACCATTCTCCTGGAAACCAGGCAGAAGAAAAACCAACAGAATAATCTAATCCCCCCAAAGATTTTTAAAACCCCCCCACATAACATCAGAGATTAATAAACAAGAAAACAAAATAAAATTGATAAATAAAGCTAATGATTGGCTTTTTTAAAGTCAAAATGGATAAAAGTCTTACAAGGTTGTTTCAGAAAAAAATAGTAAAGGCACAAATAAACAATCCTAGGAATAAAAAAGGATATATCACTGAGATAATTCAAAAACCAAAATGATATTAAAGGGTGTATAACCAATCTTATACAGTAAATCTGGAAATGTGTTTGAAATATATATTTATTAAGGAAAACATAACTTATCAAAAGTGATTCATTATATTTTGAATACTCAATTCGAGGAATTAAATCTCTAATTAGGTATATTCCACTAAGAAACATAAAGCTTAGATAGTTTTGTAGACATTGGTGAATTCTACCAATTCTACCAGATGTTCAAAGAACTAATTCTGATCTAAATATTTCCTCAACAGTGTACAGTTTTTCTTAGTACTAAAAAAGAGATATCCTTCTCCAACTGGTATTTTGATTACCTTAATTCCTAAAAATAGTAAGGTTAGTAAAGAATAGGCCACTCCCATTTATGACCATAGATACAAAAATCTTAAATAAGATATTTGGAAACCATATATAGAAAATACACACACACACACACACACACACACACACACACACACATTGTGGCCCAATATGGTTAATTCCAGATGTAGCTATTCAGATTAACCTGAGATAATCAGTAATATATTTCACTGTATTAACAGCAGAATGCAATTGTATGATCTCCATAGATGCTAAAAATTATTTAATAAGATTAAACATACATTCATGATTAAGAACTTAAACTAGTACCAGAGGGGTTTTTCTTAAATCTAACAAAAAGGGTCTATTAAAACTTGAGCTGATATGACAAAAATACTCAAAGTTTCCCTTTCAGATTAAGGAAACAGACAACTATATTTGGTATGCAACAGTGTAGTAATAATACGGGCTTGGAAACGAATAAAAAAGCATCGCGGTTGGATAGGAGGAGTCAGCTAATGTGACTACTTACGTGTGACAGAAAGCCCAAAAGAAGATAAAGATATGCCCTACAAGTGCATAAGTGAATTAGTAACTTCGCTGGATAAAACTTCAACATACAGAAATCCATTGCATTACTATATGCCAGCAATTGACAGTTAGAAAATGTGATTTTTTTTCTAAGTTACCATTTACGAGCGCTGTCCAGAAAAAATCCAGCCATTGTCAATATAATGAGAATGGTTACATGACTGGATACTTTCTGGACTGCCCTCATATCATTGTATGCATCAAAATATGTTGAATTTTAGAATAACCCAACAAAAGATGTATAAGGCCTTCGTGACTAACTTGACAAAGCTTTATCGCTAGAGGCTAAATGAAACCTCAGTACATGGAGAGACGCACCTTGGATTATGAGCAATCAGTGCTTCTGTTAACCATCCCAGAATACATCCAGTAACCACAACACACAATCAGCAAGCTGACTCACTATCTCATTACTTGGAGAGGACGTATCCTTGTTGCTATAATCAGGTTGTTTCTTCACACTCCAGAGTACATTGTAGTCTTCTTCATTTCTTTGCTTTGAGTGAACCATCCAAGTTCAAGCCTCACCCAGGCAATGTTCTATGTGTAGCTAATCATCTGCTGTGATTCTAGAAATGACCACTTGGCTGATTGAAAGAAAAGGTGGTGATTTTTCTTGTGTGCCAAGTAGTAGACAGGGAAAAGACAGAGAGATGATGCGTGAGGGGAATCAGGCTGTGTTCTGAGGCCTGATGGCCTTGGCCTTCCCCTGTCCAGTTCTGGCAGGAAGGCCCTGGAGCCTGGGCGACTTTTCTGGACAGCTCCTGGTTCTCATGGGACTGCGGCTGGGTGCTAGGGACGTGGCTACTTTCCTATGCCCACGTTGTGTTTCTGTTTAGAATTTTAGCAGCACAGTTCACGCAAGATGCTTATGTAAGGACAGACTTTAGATGAACACAGCTTGTTAAAACCCAGTGAAATCCTTACCTCTTCTCTCAGTCACGGTTAAGCAGCTGCCGCAACCAAAACCAACCAAACTCACGTATTTCCTCCTTGTGTATGAACGCACTGTACTCAAGTTCCCAGAAGCTCCGTGGATACAGAGGAACAGGAAAAAACAAAATGCTCTCCGACATCTCCCTAGACACTTTCCTTCACCCTGACATTGTCAGAACCAGTTTTCGTAGGGTCGGGGCTCCTGCAAGGACAGGGTGGCATGTGCCTGTGCCCTGGGGCGGGGGCACCAAAAGGAGGCCACTTTCCTCTCAGCTGTCAAAGCAATGAGGAGCCACGGACGCTCCTTACCCAGGGGCACAGGGCGGTGATGGGCAGTGAGCTTAGTTCTTCTCATTTGTTCTAGCTTCTGAAACTTAACACCCCTTGGCGTGACTTCAGCTAATAACTAATAAGATGCTGTTTACTTTTATATTATTCATAGAAGCACATCTGTTGAAAATAAACATACATTAAGAATTAAGATACTGCCTCCAAATCACCAGGATCATAATTCGCTAAGTGAAAATAGACTCATAGAAGGAAGGTAAAACAGGAAACCTCTGATTGCAAAGCCTCTGTAGATGACTTGAGATTGCGCACTGAAGACCATATGCTCCAATGCAAACGTGACATGTATCTAGTATTGGGAGCATTTCCAGAAAGTGCAGTGCAATATGCTCTTCCCAAAACCCCACGCCTTGCGTGGTGTAATGCTGAAGCACAGCTATACACGGCAGTTTGTGGATTGTGTGCAGGTGGGAGTGGCATCTCCAAACAAACTTTCCTTTTAGACTGCTCTCGCATTTGGAAGCAGCAGCAGATGGCCACGCTGGCACCGACACCCACTTCACCATGGTTCGGAGTCACAACTGTTGTAAAGGTGCCAGAGCGAGAGGGACCGTGAGGCCAGATTTCTGATAGTTTCATAGGATGGCTTTCCTTTCTGTGTGTTGTTGATGGATGAAATCTATACTAGTTCTCCATGGGCACGATTTCACACGTAACAGCTTTGGCGATGCCGGTTTTAATAGCAGAAGATTTGTATTTGTCTTGCAGCTGATCTAGAGACCATTTAGGCTTCCTAAAGAGTCAGCTGTCTAAATTTTCCATCTGTCTGGGAATATTCATGTTCTACGCCTACAATGTCTGTCTTCTATGCACACACACACACACACACACACACTTCCCATGAAAATGAATACACACCAATCATGTATGCATTACACTAAGTTCATATTCATACAAGTGCTATTTGATCCAATACAAGAAGTCTTAAAAGAAACTCACTCAGTCTCAGATTTCAGTATGCATCACCTGGCTCACCTGTCGTGTCATGGGGTTGTCTGTCATCATACTTCCTACTCTTCTGTTTCTATTGTATCTGGGAAAGCAGGATCACAGTGCAGCCCTGCTGTCCCTGTGTGAGGCTAACATACAGAACGAAGGGCCACAGAGGATGACCATGGCTTTACTTGACAGGCACCCGTGACCCTGTGACCTCCCCAAAGTCAGAGAGCAAAGCCAGAGAGGAGTGAAGGGTGCTATAAGTGAGTCATGTTTATCACATTTATTGAATTGACATTGGTTAGTAAAATCGTAGGATCCATGTGTACAATGCTGTAACACATCATCTATAGAGTGTACCGTGCGTGCCCCACCCAGAGTCAGTGCTCCTGCCGGCACCGTGTATGTGACCCTCTTTACCCTCCTCTACCCCACCTCTCTCTCTGTAATTAAAAAAAAAAATGTTAACAGTCTCTGGTCTCCAAGGTTAAAAGTCTCGGCCCTATGTTATATACATCATTCACTTATTCAGTCCTTTTCAGGAGAATGTCAGGACAGAAATCTGTTTATTGGAAGAAAACGTAATGACAGATCCGAGCAGGTGTTTCTGCTCGTGAGGAACACTTCGTCGTTGCACACGCTTCGTGGAAGCCATCCCGTTGTCGGGGGAAACAGGGGTTGCTCCTGCTTTGCAACGCCAGGCTCCTCCCTTTGGCCGTTGCTGTTATGAACCCACGCTTTGGTGGGTGCTTCTTTTAGAAGGCTGAACCCTAACTTTCTTTTCCTTAAACGGCAGCTTCATTACAGCTTTCAAAGCCGCCCTCCTGGTGATCACGACTGGGGTCCCACGGCAGCGTGCCTCACCTGGTGATCACGACTGGGGTCCCACGGCAGCGTGCCTCGCCTGGTGATCACGATTGGGGTCCCACGGCAATTGCCTCCGGCCATGGCATGGAGAAGCAGGGGCCTGAGTCTGTCTTCACAGGCGGCGAGGGGCAAAGGCCTCTTCTGTCCCCAGCACAGTGCTTGCACAGAGTCGGCCGTTCATTCACCAGTGACCTAGAATTCTAGGCCCACCACTTACTAGCTGGTTAAACTTCAACAAGTCACCTCGCTTATCTAAGCATTAGTCCCTTTCAGCCAAAAAGTGTGCATCCCAGTGGTGCCTCATTAAGTTAGGGGAAGACAAATGAGATCATACACGGGAAACACTTCACACGGTGCCTGGCTCTGACTTGCTTTGTTCAGAGTCTTGTTCAACACCAGGCTTTTTTTGTTTTGTTTTGTTTTTAAGTATTATCTGCATTTCTCACTTAAATAGGGAACGTAATATTGGAATTGTGTTAAAAGAGAAAACATAATGAAAACTTGGCCATGTTCAGATGAGCATAAACACACAATAGAAACTGTACATTTATTGTAAATTGGAACATTTGAAAATGCTTGACCCACCTTTGTTGCTTCATATACCATAGGAATTAACACAGAACTAAAGAATATGGCCAAATTATTTAGTTACAAAAAGGAGTTAGCGATAATTCATACTTAAATATGAATATTTATGGAAGATACACCGAGGACCACAGTACCAATTAGTGAGATTTCAAAAAAAAAGTCTCTCATAAAAAAAAAAGACCAATTCCTCCATAGTTTTAATTCAGTTACTGCCTAGATTTGGAAGAGCACTTGACCTTGGATGGCACACAGGACACCAGGAAGGATTTTGGACCAGAACTACTTAGTTCAGTTGTCTAACCATTTCTGGGGACACTAGTCTACAAGATATTTGCTAATTTTCTACGGGGGAATCCTATTCAGGAAGAATTTCATTTTGGTTTGACTCTATCTTTTTATTCACAATCCTTTAAAACATTAAACTTTCCAACCAATTCCCAGAACAATGATTTAAACTTTAGAATTAGGTTGAATAAATACTTACCAAGACAGAATCCTGTTAGAGCATTATGTCTGCATTACTTGAAATAGTGGAAGTCTGAGAGATTTGAAAAAGGTAATACTGAATTAGTGAGCTCTTCTGACTTTCTTGGTTCACATGAACTATTATGGAATTACAAAAATCACAGATCACTTCTTTCGTGACTTCTGTGTTGCCTTACTGTCTCCCATGTGGTTATGGACGTACATTTATCTCTCCTAGAAGATTGTAAGAACCTCGAAGTCAGGGGAAAATCCTAATTTTATTTTCTGGCTTCCAGGTAGTTTTCCCAGTACATTGTTATTTATAACAGCTAAATCTCGGCCTCTTTTAAATTTTAAACACTTACGCTAAAATTAGTTTTCTGAGTTATCTTCCCTGAACCTTACATAATGTTTAAAAATGCATTTGTAGTATATTGTAATAAACTATAAATGTACTAAGTTATACATTAATAATGCGGTTTTGTGTGACACTATTTTGTTATTAGAAATGGTTTGATGTGTGTTATAAAATTTCATTGCTGATGGTAAAAAAACAAAAACAAAAAGCCAAGCAGATATGCATAAACCTGCTCTTACAATAAAAAAACACGGTAGCTCTAAGACTTGAGAGTTTAGTGGTTGTTATTTTTGTTCTTGTTTGTTTGTTTACTTGTTTTTTATAGCCACTGCATCCACTCCACCAATAAATTAAAAGGTTTTCTCTAAAGAATAAAGAGACAGTTTGTTACCTTGTCCTAAAAGTTAGCACACCCACATACCCTTAAAATGTTTTCTAATCACATGCCCTTCCACTCACATCCCTCTAATCTGGTTTTCTATTGGCCGTGCTCATTTTCCCCAAGTTCCTTTCAGTCCCTACATCTTTTTCTTATATTAATGCCAAGTGACTAGCCCATTGTCCCACCAGCCAGCGTGGGGCCAGGAGTAATGATGGCAATGGCTCGAGACCTGCTGACACCCCAGCTGCCAGTGGGACTGGGGCTCAGCAGTGAGCGTGGCTCGTTTAAAGTACTGGGCAGAAGCTGCAGACCCCCGGCCTCTCTCCCTGCTCTTTTCAAATTGGCCCCCACAATTGACCCGATGCCCATTAAGTCTGAAAATAACCTGGGTTATTCATTATATGCTAATGCGATGGCATTCACAGCACATTTTTATAAGTTAAGTCCATTTGTCTAAGGAATGGACCCAAAAGTGTTGGTCACTGAGAAAGGATGACGGATTTTCTAGTTACCTGTGCTGTTAAAGATGACACAGTTTTAATAGTTATTGCAAACATTGATAAAATTGCAAATGCCTTGGGTCAAAGGGGGAGACCGGGTGACTCTTCCTAACTGG
This sequence comes from Lyroderma lyra, assembly GCA_004026885.1. Classification (NCBI taxonomy): domain Eukaryota; kingdom Metazoa; phylum Chordata; class Mammalia; order Chiroptera; family Megadermatidae; genus Lyroderma; species Lyroderma lyra. The sequence continues at coordinate 30,486 of PVJL010013773.1, forward strand.
TATGCTTGATGGTGTTCGTAATAGGAATATGCAGTTGGCTATTTGAAAGGCTCTTGCGTGATTTGGGCCCTTCGCACTAAATGGCTTGCCAGGTTGAGTTTACAAACACCTGAAAGAGGTTATTGTCAAGTCAAAGCTGGGAATTCCTTCTCAGAGATAAGAATTTGCTAATGAAATAGTTGTACTAACAAGATTTATAAGAGCATGTTTAAAAAGTACTGTGTGCTTTGGAATAATGGCGTACGTGAAGAGTGGCTCTGTCATTGCACGCCTCCGACCTGGCCTTCGCCCTCGCGCGCAGGCGGCGGAGCACCCACTGGTGCCTTTTCCTAGTGGGGTGAGCTCCCCACTGGCCGAATCAGCCCGAGGCCTCCGCAGCGACCAGAGCGGTGCCTCTCACACGTCAGCCCCCGGGGACATGCCAGTGCCATCGACGGGGGCTGCTT
>PVJL010013774.1:0-30804 GCA_004026885.1 Lyroderma lyra
CTAATGACGTGATCCCTACTCACCTCTCTGCCATCATCTCCCACTGACTTCTTTCCTTCTGGAAACACCCCAAACTCTACCCTGTCTCAGAGCTTTTCACTGGCCACTCCCACCATCGTCACTCACCGAGAATGTTCTTCTAATTCTTTACTTGGCTTTCTTGTCATCATTCAGTTCTCCACTCAAATACCACTTCCACAGACAGTCCTTTCCTGATCACCCAGGTAACTTTCATCCCTCCCAATCTCAACTCTTCTGAAGCTGTTTGGTCTTGGGACCCTTTTGCACTCTAATAATTATTGAAAACCCCAAAGAACTTTTGTGATGTGAATTATATCTTTTAATATGTAATTTAGAAATTAAAACTGAGATGTTTATTGAGTCATTTTAAAATAATTATAAACCCAAAAAGGTTCAAAGTAAAATTTGGTTTATCTTGCACTTTGAATTTGATATCGTAGCACTGTGCACTGATCATTGAGAAAATACTGGTTCACTGAGTTATACAGATCTTCTAAATGTTGATTGCCACATTTTGTTATATAATGTCAAAAACTCACACTTCTAATATCACCATCAATATCATTGTGAAAGTCTTTAAGTACCATAAAGCTGTCAACCTCGTAGTGGCAGACAAAAATTTTCCAAAACTATAATGTTTTCTCTTGAGATCTCAAATTTTATCTTTGGCAACAAATACTGTCAGTTATTCTCCTTGAAGAGCCAGGTTCATTTTGCCCTTATTTGACAAATTATGTCAGTTTAATTCTTAGATCAGTCACAGAACCCAGAAGGGTAAATTGAAGGTTTTCACTCCCCTACAGAAGGAAGGAAAACAGGGAGGAAGGCAGGGAGAAAGAAAGGATGGAAGGAAGGAATGACGAAAAGAAGCAAATAGAAAATGCTACGATTAGTCTAGGTAGAGGTTCTGTAGCTGTTCATTGTACTATTTTTTCAACCTTTCCATGTCTTTGCAATTTTTCCTAATTAAAAAATTAGGGAAAACAAATCAAGTCCTTAGTAAGGTTTGTAGCATTCATCAGACACTGAAAGGGGTTATGCCCCAAAGCAGGCTGCAAACTATGCCCCCTCTACCTTCTACAGAAGAATATATTAGGCTTGATCATTACTATTATTGTTGTTGTCATTATTATCTTTAAAATATAACACATTTTCTGCTCTGCTCAAACTGTATGATATGTTTCATTTGAAATATAATTTTAAGCAATAGCAATACAGTGAGTGGTTAGGTATAGAGATCACAGAAAGCAAATGGATCTTAAGTTAGGATAAAATTTCCAGTGACTGCTGCATACATTGATTCAAAAAGTGTTGTAAATTGAACAATTTAGACTTTAAAAAGATAATGTGTGCAGGAAAACAGATCAGTGACGCCAAGCAGACGTCTAGAAACAATAATGACACTGATATCAAAGTTGTATGAAGAGTCTGAATGAAACAATTTTATAAAATTAGGTTAAAAAACATTTTTAAAAATGTTATTTCAAATTAGTGTGTAACTAAATTAATATTCTTTAAAATAGACTTTGGAATATTTCATCCCTAAAAGTTTATATACTCACATTTCTTTTGAGGTTGCCTGTATTTATGCACAAATAGGAAGGCTTTATCAGCTAACTTTTGGGATCCACCAGTGTAATCTAGTTAGTGTGCAGCCGAAGAAAAAGGTATAGTTTAAATAGGTCAGGGTAGGTATATATTATGCAGCCATTAGAAACTATGGAGGAATTTATATTTGTTGACATAAACACCCATATATTGATGAATGGAAAAAAAGCAGTACCTCATACCATGTATGACAGGGTCTTATTTATGTAAATTTGTCATATACATAAGTATATAAATAGAAAGCTATCTGGCAGTATACATAAATGTTAAGAGCAGTTACCTCCTTGTGATGTTTACATTTCTTTCTGTACTTTTCTATATTAAAATTTTTTGAAAAATCCTGTAGCATTTTACAAAGCTGATAAAGATTTTTTTAGAAAGAAAATAAAATCACATATCTTTAAATGTTATACAGATTCCTATGTAACTATAAATGCTCAGTGATAGCAGAGCATTGACATCATGGTAAACATCCCTGACCTTAATGTTGGTGGCCTTTATATTCATGTATAACATCAAAGAGAAGAAAGAAAAAGAAAATCTCCCAAGTTGTAACAATCCACTGAAGAATCTTAAAACGAGTACAATTTGGGCCCAGTTAGCTCACCACAAATCCACTGCATCGCATCAAACTATTCACACGCTATGTTTCTATGCTCCCAACCTGATTTATTTGGCAAAAAACAATTGAATTCATACTAAGTTAGATGTTCTGACAGTTTCAACCATGTGTATAACTTGACTGCTGCTATGATGCCATTTTCTCTAATAATCACAATTCAAGGCCTGATAGGAATAGTGTCCTAAGCAGGAATTTACATGCTACAGAAGTTCCAAAGCGAGGATCACTCCAGCCCCACTGAGCAAAGGCGTTTAAAGGAGGGAGTGGCATCTGAGACAGAATGAGAAGGATCAGAAGCATTCCGGGACAGTCCTCATGGATGCACAAAGACAAGGCTTCCCAGCAGAGAAGGAATGAAATGCAGTTCACATAGTCAGATGTATAAAAATATACTCTTATTTTCTACAACAACTCTTTTCCCCAAGCCCTCACACTATGGACTAACAGAAAATACATAAAGTCAGCCAAGGCACTGAGGCTTGTGGGTGGGATGGTTGATATGGAATGGTCCAGTCCACACAGGAGGGATGCCACTGTAACCTCCGTTGTCTCTGATGACATAGCCCTTCCAGTTTTTATGGCTTTCTGCCATCTCCATTCCACAGTTGTGGAAGATAAATCTGTTCTGACACTATAGGGGTTCTATCAGCCTACATGCATTAGGCAGCCAGTTCCTCTCTAGAGTCTTGCAGCTGCTCTAATGGCATTGGCAGTCAGCAGGCCCCAGGTCCCTCTTTTCTGGGTTCTACAGACCTCTGCCCCTTTCCTCTCTTCCTACTGTGATGAAAAGTTCTTTCTAGTCTCCCAGACTATGTTATAGCCTTGCTCTCTTCCCTGCTTCTATTCCCATAAATCCTCTTCCCAGAAGATTTAAGATTTTGAAACAAATTTCAGAGACACTCACAACACATGTCTATTTCTTGTTTGGCTACATCCCTCCTCTGAGTCAATGAGCCCCAAATAGACCACTTGCTTGATCAGGGAGATGAGAAAGGAAAAAATACAGAGAGAAAAAACACAGGAGAATGTTTCAAATATAATGCAAGCCACAGCATTTTTAAAGGCTTTTATTTCAGTTCTTGTACCTCAAGTAAAATTAAGGCTCAGCTATACAGAAAACTTTCCTTTTAGGGATTAACCTGAGAAATTCTCTTTTTCTCCTGTGAAGATATCACCAGCAAGGAAAGGACTCATCTATCTGAAAGCGCGCACACACACACACACACACACACACACACACACAAAGCAATTTGCTCACATACCAGTCTTGACTTCAAGTTATGTTGTTATTTTTACAGTTATAGGGGAAGTTAAGCCCAATAAATCACTAAGTCACATTCTCTAGGAAGGTTCAGAATAACAGTCACTTTCTCTAAACATGGGTCATATCAGTATTAAATCATTTGCTCATGGTATAAGCAGGAGGTCATAGAACTGAGATCCTCTATTGTGGCCACTAAGCAAATTCATCAACAGGAAAGAGATTGCCCTTGTTGAAAAGAGCTTTATGCAGAGAATGCACCGTTGGTGCCACCTAGTGGTGGACTTGAATAAAATCCTGAGATTTGGGTCTCTGAAATTTGAGCAGTGAGGGGATTCCAGAGGGAGAGCACAGGTATATCTCTCCACATGTTCCAACCAGAGAAACAGAGCTGTTTTCAAGAAAATTCGGCAGTTTTTCCAACTGAAAATAGCACCAAGTCAGATTTTCACAGTGTTCAAGTCTTAGAACCTACTTCGCCATAAGTTTTCTCTGACTTCCTTTAACTTTGTACAACTTAGATTCTTCAACTTCATTTTATTCCTGAACTTAGTAAAATTACTCTGTGTCTCCTTCAGTGTCCAAATTTACTGCACATCTAGTGATGTCTAACAATATCACAAATATAGAAGGTAACAAGCTGGGTTCATGTTCATAGGACTAGACCCTGGAGGCAAAAAGCTCCATCTGAGGCCTCAGATGTGCCCCCTCTGCTTACCACAAGAATCTGAGACAATAACACACAATCATGGTAGAATTTCATGGGGGGAGGAACACCTACAATTTTACTGATGAGGAAACCAAAACCCAAAGTAGTTTTTATGTCCAGTTTGACAGACCTAACTAGTGATACAGTTGAAACTAGAAGCCAGGCCCGTATCCTTTCCATGTAACGCCGCAGCACCTAACTGCCTGCTGAAACATTTTTGGCCCTGAAAACAGACTGGCCGAGTGGAGGGAGAACGGCTTCCAAGAAAATTTCTGTCAGCCTCGGCACAGGTCCTAAACTTAAGTTTGCTGAGTGGGGTAACACTTACTTTGTAATCCACAAAGCTTGTCTCCTAATGAAGTTGTCACCATGAGACAACGTTTCCCACCGCGTTTCAGCCCTGCAGTTACTGGATCGTGCACGACCAAATCACATTTCAGGTTACTTTGCTAGTTTTATATAGTGCTCAGCACCCAGCCCTCTTCCCACAGTATTCCCCTTTCTGTCCCATTCCCAGCACACCCTGGCTTGGTGTATACCATTGTTTTGTTGTCGGGGGCTTATGATTATCATATTATGTACCTTTTTTGTAAGTTATATTTCTCAATTTAAGGGAAAACATCTCCAAATATGATTATTGATTTTTTCATCTTGCAGAGAACATAATTACAGAGTCTCTCCTACAAGGAGACTCTATCAAAAGAAGAACAAAATTTTAATAATATCTTTATATCATACACACAAAACTAAGGCAAAAGGTCAGAAATATCTTAATATTTATTTTCTGATATTTGTTGTTCATCTTCCTCCAAGTCTTCACATTAAAAGTAAATAATATTTTATGTATTTAAAACCAAACTTCCATAAATGTAGGCAGTTTTCTAATGTATGAGAACAAAGTTGATGGTTTAAATTATGTTTTAATTAAAAATAATAAAAGAAATACTTAAAATCTAGTCTTCCTTTTGCTTTTGCTCTTAATTATTTTTTCAGTTTCTGAATGTTCTTTTTATAAGCTAACTAATGCTTACTTAGCTTTACTATTTTCACCTCAGGCAAAGCTCATTCAAACTTTTAGTCTTTATTTTTTATATCTAGCCACACATTTAGAAAAACAGATATAGTTCAAAAGAAAGATGTTGAGTCCAATATTCCAGTCACTTAAACTTCCTGAAAATACAAGCTCCCTGTAACCAGGAGTACAGGGCCTTTTACACCAGGGTGAGGGATGAAATTGTGTAAGTCATGATCTTGACAGTCCTGAAGCAAATGAGGACGACAATCCAGGCTGATGTAAGCGAGTTAGCGTGGTGCTTTCCTGGAGGAAACAGCCAAGAGTCATTACTAAATCTTGGATATTGTAGCTGGGGACTTAACAGCATCACCCCAAGCCATTTTTACGTATTTCCCTAAATTTTGCTATCATTGTTCACTGCTGTGAAGAGAAATGGGACTTCAGCCTTCCTTTACTGATCTAGTAAATAGGGTTCCCTGGCTACGTGCCCCTCGGCCCCTGCAGTGTTTCTGGGCACAATTCCTCTCACCCACAGATCCTCCACATCTCCTCTCTATAGCCCCACAGCAAGAAATGAAGATGATGATAGGCTGAACCATCAGTTTGTAACTCTTCTATAACTGAAGTCACATTCAAGAATGAGAAACTATTTGGCTTTCTACGTACCCTGTTCTTTACAGTACACACTACATATTTGTTCCCAAATTAAGCTAAGTAAATACCTTTTTCACAACAACCATACAGAGTCTAAAGCAGCTTTAAAAGCATTTGTCGTTGTCTTCGCCTCGCCATCCCCTGCCCTCACCATCACCACCATGTAAAATTCTGAAAGATTCCAGTTCAGGCTCTTACAGAAGATTTCACATAATAAAATTTACTGAATTCCAGTTTCTGTCCAGTTTCCACATGGACAAAAATAACTGGCAGAAATTTAGAAGCCAATCATTAAAAATTTCTTAGAAACAGAGGCAGATCATGAAAGAAATTGAAAACATTTCCAGCCCTCCATCTCTGTCTCCATGGCAGAATGAGTAGTTTCTGAATCAGTCGGTGGAAGCGGAGGCAGCTGGGCATCAAGTTTCCTGTGCATTTGATTCACCCACGGAGTCTAAACACTGAATGCAGAAATAACAAGCAGCAAGGGGAGGGACACACGTGGTTCCAAAGGAAGGATGCCAGCCCCTGCTTTCTGGTAATAAGAAGATTGCAAGACATTTTATTATTTTTTCTTTTTGGTACCCTATCAGATCTCAGTTTGAACACAAAGTAGGAAGGTTCAAAGAGAGATGCTTCAGGCTATATCTAGGAAACTTCACAGGTAGCATATGTTTGTAGTTAATGTAATCTATCCAAACAGGAGAGCCCTGTTTCATCACGCAAGTGTCTGTTCTGATGACCCAGGTACTAAGCTCGCAGGGAACATCTTTGCTGAAATAAAGGAGAAAGCTTTGTGCCTGCTCAGAAAAGACATTGCCCTGTGGATAGAAAGGAAAAGGACATGAAAAGGAGAAAGTGTCTTTAATGAGCCAGTTACCTCTGCTCTCTATCTCTGCAGAAGAATTCCTTCCCCTCTTTGCCTCTGTTTCTCACTTCCTTTCTGTATCTCTTCACTTTGTCATCTCTCTGAACTTTTGATGAATTTTCATGTGTCTCTGTAGTGATTTGGCTGTACTATGATTAAGAACAGAATGATCTATTTAATGTAGCCTCTTCAGATTAAGAAACAATTAGGAAGCAAGTCACACATGTTAATGAGGGGCATTTCATCCTAACGGCCAATGAGTAAAACCGTAAGTCTAGACCTAGAGACAGCACGCATTGCCTTCTGACAACTGAAGGCTTCCCACTACTTAAATGCATTTGGGAGACACAGCCGAGGAACAATCCTTCTAACCCAGAGACTCACCTATTTGTCAACTAATCAGCCGCAGTTACAGATCAAATATTCATTAAGCCGGGCTGTGTATCAGGCACAGGATAAACGAGAGGAGAAGGCAGGGGTGAGCCTTGCTCTTAGTTGCAGAGTCAGTCTCGGACAAGTGCTACCTGCAGCTCCTACAGAGGCCTCTCCCCAGGCCCGTGTTTATCCGGCTATCTCCGGGACTTGGACTGAGGCGAGGAGCTTGGGCTGAAATCCAGCCTGCACTCTGCACTCCAAAGATCGGCTCTGCCCACAGGGGAGGCTTTTATAATCTCACAGAGGCAGCACCAGGAGCCATACCTCTCTGTTCCCTTCCTTGCCTGGGGGTACCTAGCACAGCAGAGGCCACACTCACTTGTCAGACCTGGGCCCTGGACCCATAGGCTGGAGCTGAGGTGAGTGAATGTACACAAGATATTCAACGTACAGAAGAATGAAAAAATGTACACAGTAGTGGGACAATAATTGTGCAGCCAGTCTCAGGTTTCTTGAAGGTTTTGACTTAAGTCACTGTTTCCTAGTTGTCGTTTTATTTTAAAGGCTCAGTGTAGCATTTCTCTCTGAGCTAATAAGCTGTCTGAAATCCAGCGTTCTTTGTCCAGAATCCATTCATTTTATTATGTATTTTCTCTCCAAATGAGGACAAGAGCCTTTCTCCAAATGACTTACTACATTCCCTGGATTTGTAATTAGTAAATATGCAAAAAAGCAAAAGAGGAAAAGTGGTCAAGTTTGAATGAATGGTTTTGTATATAAAGACATGGAATTTCTTTCATACAGTTTATCTGCTGCTAGCTGGTTCTGCAGATTACAGGAGTTGGAAATGGCACATTTCCACTTGTCCACTGCCTCTGCTGCAAAGACAAATCCTTAATTGGCAAGCCTCTAACATCTAATAGCACTTTATGTTATGGTCTGATGGAAATAATCTGTCCAGGCTTTGTGGCAAAGTTGTTTTTTAAATCCTTACTAATAATGGAGGAAAAGACCTGATAATGTGTATGTTCTTATTTTAGTATTAAAATTTTACACTAGATTCAGTTAAAACAAATTCTAATTCTGTCACTTGAAAATGTAATTCTTAGTATTCTTTCCATTGTAGATGATTAGTAGAAAAATCTCCTAAAGGTTAGTTTTACACATGGCTCTCTGGCAGCTTCCTTATGGTTCTCCCAAGAATTGTTTGAAATCTCTTTAGCCTTAAAAGGTATTCTATCCAAATAAAAAAAAATCCACAGTATTTTGTATTTTAACCCAATTTCTGGATTGCCTCCCACTGCCCTGTGATTGAAAAGCAATTAGAAACTAGGCCTGAATCCAGTTTTCACCTGTGATTAAACGCCAGTTTTCTATAGGCAAGGAAGCAGAAGTCAACACCTAAATTAAAGGGTGCCTAATAATCATTAGTCTTTCTGATTGTTTCATCAAATAAGTTACCTTTGTCATTCTTTCAATACAGCTTCCTTCACTGCCACAATAGGCTTCAAATGATATCACACAGAAGTACCCTTACTGTGCTAAGCTCTTTAATGAGTCTTTCAGGAAACCAACCAACCAACCAACCAACCAACAGAAAAACAAACAAAGAAACAAAAATAACCCAACAACTTAGTATTTAATACAAGAAAGAGAGTCTGAGAAGGATATAAACTAACAGCATGGCTTGTGCCTACATGTATTCCTTTATCTGAAGCAGCACCCTCAAGGATGAGACTCCTCCCTCATGAAACCAATAAAGCCTCGTCTCATGACCCTTCAACTCTGTGCCTGAGCCACTACTAGCCCCTCCTCCAGCCTGGGTTAGGTGTGGCTCTATCTCAGTACTTGCACAGATTTGTGAGCATCTGTTTAGTTGGCATTCTCTTCACTAGAATGTGAGTGACTTGAGGCCAATGACTGTGTTTTGAGTCTCTAGATTTCTAGTGCCAGTCATGCTGCCCAGAGTGTCATAAATGCGCGATAAATGTTTGTTGAGTTTAAGAAACAGGAATATAAGAATGGAACAGCACATTTCTTCTAGTGAAAGATTGGCAGGGAATACCTGTTCTATCCTGCTCTATCCATTAACTTCCTGAAGAACTGGCTACATCACCACAAAAGTTGAGCTTCCCTTTGAAGTTTCAATCATTTTCAACAACTCCCATAACATGGTACCTCAGGCTCAAGGATGATCATGTAGAAATGTGGCAGGTTCCTTCAGTTCATTCAGCAGTTACATCTCTCACATGCCAGGTTGTCCAAAAGAGCCAAAATGATATACAAAGCTACCTACAGTCTTTCTTATGAAAGAAGCTAGCAACAGGAATAGTTACCAATTAACCATTTCGCAAAATCTCAAAATCATTTTCTTGGAATCTTGGCTTCAATACTCTGAAAGTCCTCAGAATCTTACTTATTTGACATGCAGGTAAAATTGTTATTTATGCTTCTTAGTTATTCATGTTAACTGAAAAAGTAATATGCTTCAAAAATATTGTTTTCTATTTGTTTTCATTTAACCACATATACCCTTACTTTGTTAAACTCTTGAATGAGTTTGCAATTTAAATCTACCCTCATGAAAATGAGCAACATTTATGCTCCTGAAAATTGCACTCTGTTACTTCTTTAATAAAACATAATGCATATATTGCCTTTGACTAGGCTGGCCTTCATGCAGATTTATGAAAATATGGCAATTCTAAAAAGTTGAATCTCGGTGTGTCTGTCTTCCAAACCTGTGCAGGTCTTTGATCTCCAATTTGAATCACTAAGGTAAGCTGCTCACGAGCTGAAACAGCAGGGAATATCCCTCTGTCTGCTGCACTGCACTCCAGAGATGCCTCGGGCCTGAGAAAAGTAAAATACCAGAAGGGAAAGAACCTTTTGTTTTTTAACTTAAATGCCTGGAGCAAATCAAACCCAAGGGTTTGGCTCCTAAGGGAAAAGGTAGAATTATCAGCATTTCCATGGAAAAAAAAAATGGGTTAGTTCCCCAGACACAGGAAGATGATGTGTGAAAGAGAGAGGAGTGGGGGGTGGGGAGAGAAAATAAAGTACAAAGGGATTCTAAATCAGTATAATGTTGAAAACCTGAAACACTAAGTTAATCATTAAAAAGATCTCTTTTTAAGGGCTCTCTCTCCCTTGCTGGGCTATAAAATCATTCTTCCTGAGAGTCCCTGCAAGTGGACCAAGAAAACATGCCTCAAACAGTGAGAAAGCATATTGAGTTTCATGTGATGTGGACACACCACTGGACACGTGGATCCTCAGCCAGGTCGTTACACCGTACAAAGTAAGGAGTGAAATCCTAGGAGTCACATGTCCAAATTAAGAAGAAATCAGCCTGTTGGCTCCCTAACCAATGTTGACAAACTTTCCAGACAAAAGGCTTGGGCCATTAGAACTGCAGTTGTCTATTATTATTCCTTTTCTTTGTTATTATTGTATTCTCAGCTGGCAGAGTGATTCTGTCAGCATGAAAGCATCAGTCAAATTTTTGATAGACCAAAAAATCATTGATTAATATGAACACTAGAATAGTTCGGTTAAAACTGCAGGATCATTCTCCAAACAGTACAAGCGCACAAAACCAAACTTGCTACTGTGGTAACCAGCTCACACAGCTTGTTATTTTGAATTACAACCCTTCCATAGTTAGGTCTGTCCTTTGGAACAGTGGATTATTATTCAGCAACTTCTGAACAAGAGGGGAACCAAGAACGGGTCTGATGAGCTCTACTCACTCTACCCTGATGACTCACAGAGACCCTGCCACACCAAATTATGTGCCACAGGAGGCTTGGCTGAACCTTACAGGAGCCAGCAGGTAGCACCAGTCCTCTTTCAGAGCTCCCACAGACCTACTGCTGATGGCAGCCATACTCAGTTTGTAGCGTGGCCTCTCCCACATGCCTGCAGATATAGCACAAGCAGTGACCAACCATGGATCACTTTGCAGCTCCTACCAGGTATTCCCAGGCCAGTCACAGGCAGTGGCTGACCTGGGCCTGCACCTAAGCCCCTCCCAAGAGACCCCAGAAGCAACATACTTGAAGGTCAGCTTCAGACAATAGCAGAGCACCACCAAAGTAGCCCCACAGTGGCATACACAAAGGGCAGTCTCAACAGGTGCCAGAGCCCACTGGAGAAACCTTGCTCTGTAGAGGAAGTCCTCTGCAAAGCAGCCCATAAGCTGTGAATGTGGCCAAACCCCATAGCCAATGAGCCTGAGGGTCAATCCCACCCACTGATGTGCCCATAGCAATCAAGTCTCAACTATAACAGGAGGGCACACACACACGTACATACATATATACATATAAATAAAACAAAAACAAACTCATAGACATAGAAAATTTTGATGGTTGCTATGCAGGAGCTGGGTTGGGGGGCTGTGTAAGAAAGGGGAAGAGATAAACAAGTACAAATTTGTTGTTACACTGTAGTCATGGGGATGTAGGGTACAGCATAAGGAATATCGTCAATAATATTGTAATAACTATGTATGGTGTCAGATGGGTACTAGATTATTTGGGGTGATACATGGCAGGGTAGTTAGGCACCAGAGTAAAAAAAATGAAGGGATTAGGAAGTACAAATTAGTAAATACAAAATAGTCATAAGGATGTAAAGTAAATCATAGGGAATAGTCAATAATATGGTAATAACTAACTGTACAGTGCCAGGTGGATAGTAGACTAACAGGGCGATCACTTCTTAAATTATATAAATCTCCAACCACTATGTTTTGCACCTGAAATTAATAAAAAATAACATTGAATGTCAACTGTAATTGAAAAATTTTAAAAGGTTTTTGAATGTTGAACAACTGTGGTGTATACCTGAAATGGATATAATGTAATATGTTAGCTATATTTTTTAATAAAAATCTTTTTAAAAAATAAAATATTATTCTCTCTGCCTAAAAATACTGAGGCAGCGAGATGGCTAGCAGATACTAGGAGGCAATTTCTATAATCCAGGGAAGAGAGAGTAAAGTTAAGCATGATGAGAATGAAGGAAATTTGACAAATTTAAGATATTAGGAAGGTGGAATTTAAAAGATTTTGTGATTATTAGACGTGAGCAAGGCAAAGAGGAAGGTGGGGGAAGGCAGTTTTCAAGGATGACTTTTAGATTTCTGATGTGACAACTGGGAGGATAGCTGTTGCCAAAGGCACAACCCCGGCTGACCCAGGGTGACTGGCCACTACCAGGCATAACAACAGTCAAAGCTCAGTTCCAGCCCAAATAGCCAAGGACGACAGGACCTCAGCAGCATGGTGCTCGGGTCTGGCTTGGATGGAGAACAGAGACCACAATGTTTAAGCAGGTGGGCAGGATACTGTTGCCTCTCCCCCTTAATCTGCCCTGCTACACACACCCCAAAGACCTGAAGGTTACAACTACTGTAAGAGCAGTTTTGATAACACTCATGTTGGACAGCGTTGGAGCAGTGAAGAGCATGGAGGTTTCTTTAGGGAACTTGTCAGTCCCCAGAAGGTTAAAGCTAAGCCCACTGAAAAGGGTTAAAGCCAGGCCCGCCGCCCAGGCTTGACCTTGGTATAATCAGTCCCTGTCTGGGGCTGAGGAATTCCTGGGGCTGACAGTTACTGCGCATGTACCGCCTTATGTAACCATGAAAACCCCAACAACTGCTACTGGGCAGATGCGGCAGGATGCCACTTTTGTTTGAATACGTGTGTATAGTCCCAGGTGCGCAATAAAGTAGCTTGCTTGCTGGTGTGTTTATGGTCCCCCATGTCAGCTCCGCGTGTGTTTTTTCAATTGGGTGTACCACTGCCGATGCCTGCCCTGTCTGGAAACCTTGGCAATGACATTTGGCGCAGTCGGCAGGATGAGGTGAGTACTACCCCCAGCGCCTCTGCGGGTCCCCGGGTGGAAGAAATGTGGCCTCCCACCTCCCTATGGCACCCGGTGGCCACGTATCTGGCCACATGGACAGCCCCAGAAGACCGGGACGAGATGAGGCCAACACCTGAGGATATCAAGAAGGCCCTGGAATCTATGGAGCCGAAGGTTCCCCCGGCACACCGGAAGGTGGCCGGCCAGGTAGCCTGGATGTTTCTGGCGGTGTTGCGCCACACCAGCCGGGAGATGCAGGAGCAAGCTCAACAGGTCCGCCAGCTGCAGCGCCGGGAGGAAACGCTGGGGTAGCGCCTGGCGACTGCTGAACGTATGCTGCAGGGCTTGGAGGGGTCTGTACAGTCCTCCAGGGCAGGTGCCTGATACCTATATTGCAGGCTCGCCCCTTAGTGCAACGGAAGGTCGAGCTGGAGCACCAAATGGGGCCGGGGGGTCAGCCGCAGGGGGCCCCCCAGGCCAGGCAGCATACGACAATGACTGCGTACTCGCCTGCTGAATTACGGGAACTGATGGAGCAGGTACAGCAAAGGGGCGGAAGGAACAGAGTTGTCCCCTGATGAAATGTCCCAACTGGCCTCCATTACAGTACTCCCCTCCTTGGGGCAAAGGCTACAAAACATTGCCCACACCAACCAGGATGCAGGGAATCACTCCCTGATCTATTGGATAATGGCAGCAGCCCGAACGGTTTGGGCAGATGCCGGTGAATTGCCTGAGACTGTGAGCAACTGGTCCACGTACTCGGACCTAGTGCCAATCATGCGGGAGATGGGCATGCGACAGATGACGTTTCAGGTACACTACAATAGTCCTCATGAGGAGGTTTTCACCACTAGGATGAAGGACCTCATCGTAGCGTCAGGACCCCCAAGAACTTTCGGGACTATGGCGGCTCTTCTGGCCCCCTATGTAGATCGGCGGGTGCATGAAGTAACAACCGCCCTAGCTCGATTGGGGGATGTGGAAGTGAAGCAAGAGAAAAAAGGCGGCCAGGTGAGGTCGCTACAGGGCCCCAAGGGCCCCCACCCAAAGGACGCCCCAAGAATAAAGGGGCTCAAAAGTGTCATGTTGAGCCTGCAGTGAGTGAGCCGGAAGCAGGTGTGGTTTGGTCTATTAGCTGTGGGAATAGCCACAGAGAACACAGAGCATCAGCCCACGGGGGTGCCGCTGGCTCTGTGGAAGCAGCTGGAACCTGAGCAGCAGATTACTCCCCTGCCCGTTGCTACACTCCCAATTCGGGAGTTGAGACTGACAGACTTTTACCCAGACTAGGGGTCTGACCAAGGTACCCGGCTGAGGGGGGACCCGGGGGACCGGAGGCCACATGTTGAACTTGCTATTTACTGGTACCCCCATAATGTGCAGCGGGTACTAGCCCTTGTGGACACTGGAGCTGATAGAACGTTGCTATATGGAAACCTGGATCGCTTTAGCGGTCCTACGGTCACCATGGAGGGATATGGAGGCTGGATGATATGGGTCAAACAAGCAGTTGTGACCCTGGGCATAGGGCGATTGCCCCCACAAGACTATAAAGTCTATGTCTCCCCTATCGCAGAATATAGTCTAGGGGTGGGTGTGCTGCAAGGACTGGCGATTTCGACGACGATGGGAGAACTTTGCCTGCGTACACGAGTGGTAAAGACTATTGTTCGGGGGCACCCCATCATGCCCCCTTGGTATTGCCCCAGGCTACCCGTGTTGTGCATACAAAGCAATATCGGCTACCAGGAGGGCACGAAGAGATTGGTCGTACCATTCCCAAGCTTGAAGAAGCCCAGATAATCCGCCCAACGCATAGCCCTTACAGTTCTCCCTTATGGCCCGTGAGAAAGCCTGACGGCGCCTGGGGAATGACTGTGGACTATCGGGAGCTGAACAAAGTGATGCCCCCATTGCATGCAGCTGTGCCCAATATAATGGATCTGATGGACAAACTCACACAAGAACTGGGACAGGATCACTATGTTGTGGGTTTGGCAAACGCCTTTTTCTCCATAGATACAGCACCGGAGAGTCAAGAGCAGTTCACGTGGGAAGGACAACAATGGACTTTCCTGGTGCTTCCCCAGGGATATCTGCACAGTCCCACCCTGTGCCACAGACTGGTGGCTCAGGACTTGACCACCTGGCGGAAGCCAGCAGGGGTCCATCTGTTCCATTACATTGATGACATAAGGCTAACCTCTGATTCTCTTGCAGAGCTCGAGACTGCGGCCACCAGTCTACGAGAAGCCCTGGAAACCTGGGGGTGGGCCGTCAACGAAGACAAGGTCCAGGGGCCTGGGCTGTCTGTCAGGTTCTTGGGAGTTGTCTGGTCGGGTAAGACTAAGGTTATGCCGGAGGCGGTCATAGATAAGATACAAGCATATCCCCGGCCGACAACAGTGAAGCAATTGCAGGCCTATTTGGGTTTGTTGGGCTATTGGAGGGTGTTTATTCCTCATTAGCCACTTTAACTCACCCCTTGCATCACCTGATACGGCGAGGGGCTACTTGGGATTGGACCCCAGAGATAGAGCAGTCATTTCGAGCCACCAAGCAGGCAGTGGCTCAAGCCCAAACCCTATGGGTGGTCGACACCACCCTACCGTTCCTTTTAACGGTGTCAGTGGATGACAATGGGTTTGGATGGGGCTTGTGGCAGAAACATGGGACTCGTAAAGTGCCCATTGGTTTCTGGTCTCAGTTGTGGAAAGGGGCGGAAGCCCACTATTCCCTTATAGAGAAACAGCTAGCTGCTATTTATGCTGCCCTTTGGGCCTGTGAGGCCATAACAGGGCCTAATCCTGTAACCATTCAATCAAGGAATCTGGGTGCGGTCTTGGTTACGGATGCCATGGACAGGGGCAAGGCCCTTACCAGCCACAATGTTGTCACAAGATGCACACATTGCCTTTATCTTACCTGAGGGTAAAGGTCTTCCTTTAATGGTGTCACTGTCTGCTTTGTCCTACGCCCAGGCTAACAACAGGCAATAGTATCCTGTCCTGGGCATGTACATTTGCTCAGGTGCACAATGTTCCCCGCCGCTGGATCTGCATGGAAACACCGGTGGAGGCAGCTGAGGGCCTTCCGTGGCGGATCCACCTGGCTTCCCTACACACCTGGACACGGTTACGTACATGGAGCAGCACCGCTGAATGGGACCAACGGCACCGGGCAGTGGACAACTTGCTCCGCAAGGACCATAATAATCAACCCCCTCTGTTTGGTTATGCAATGACTAATGGGTGGGGTTGGGTGGTGGGGAAACACGTGGAACTATGGGAACAAGCCCTGTTGTGTATAGAACAACATCGCTCAGCTGCTAATCGTGTCGCTGGTTGGGTGCCCCCGCACTTGTGTCAAAATGTTACCCATGTGCTAACCCCTCGCACTTGGTGGAATGGGGCCAGATATTCTGGCATTCATCCCACAGATATCCTTCCAGCTGGATACCTCTGGGTTTGTGGACACTATGGATGGCCTTATTTGCCTGCAAATTGGACTGGCCGATGTACAGGGGGTCGCCCTTACATTGCTGGTCGAGTACTGGCAACCCTCCCTCAATTGCCTACTAATTGGGATGCTGTGTATCACCACTGGCATCGCCAACATAGAGCCGCCTGGTGGTTCTACCCTTTTGCTCTGACTCTGCCTGGAGCTGCTGTCATAGATGTAGAATTACACGTGGAAGCTTTAGCAGTGCACACAGCTCAAGCCCTGAATGCTACTAAACAGGCCTTAAGCCTGTTATTAGATAAAACAGCCCAAATGCGTAAAGTTGTGCTGCAAAATCGAATGGCCTTAGATCTATTGACAGCCTCCCAAGGTGGCACATGTGCTATTTTACATGTGGAATGTTGTGTATATATCCCAGATCACACTGAGCACATTCAGACAGCTCTGACTGAGATGAACACAGAGGTACAAGCCATTGCCTCCTCCACAGAAGACCCATTAACCTCTTGGTGGAATTCCTTAGGATCCACCTGGTGGAGGATACTAATGATCCTAGCAATTATTGCTAGCAGTCTGGTAGTCTTTTGCTGTTCCCTCTATTGCTGCTGTGGGTTGTGGGCTCAAGGATATACATTATGGACAAAGTCCTCTGTGGCGGCCCTGTAGGGGTGGAGTGTCAGTCCCCAGAAGGTTAAAGCTAAGCCCACTGCAAAGAGTTAAAGCCAGGCCCGCCGCCCAGGCTTGACCTTGGTATAATCAGTCCCTGTCTGGGGTTGAGGAATTCCTGGGGCTGACAGTTACTGCGCATGTACCGCCTTATGTGACCATGAAAACCTAAACAATTGCTACTGGGCAGATGCGGCACGATGCCACTTCTGTTTGAATACGTATATATAGTCCCAGGTGCACAATAAAGTGGCTTGCTTGCTGGTGTGTTTATGGTCCCCCATGTCGGCACCACGTGTGTTTTTTCAATTGGGTGTACCACCGCCGAAACCCGCCCTGCCTGGAAACCTTGGCAATGACAGGACTTGTGTAAATGGGAACAAAGTGTGAAGAGATTGAATCCTGTTAAAAATATCAAGCTCACCAGAAAGACAGAATCTAAATCCTGGGCATTATATGCTCCCCTAAGAAACACTTTACTAGCCTTTCTATGCCGAGAAAAGGTACCCAATGAAGCAAGTTTTCAACAGAGCCAATAGGATAGCGTGTCATGACCAGGAAATGAAGGTTTTTATAGCCAATTTCTCTCAGCAGTCGAAATGTCCTGAAATTAAAAGCCTTGGAGTGGGGTTGGGAAGGTCAACCATAATAGACTCTTCAAAGAAGAGCAAACAGAAAAGTATTGTCTCAAGACTTGCAGAAATGACAATATTGAGGCTCCTGTGTGGTAGCTGCTTGCTAAGGAACTTTTTCACTGGGTCATCTCTCAGTTCTAGAGCCACCCAAAATGCACCTATGATATCATGGAATGGCATCTGACATTCTCTGTAATTCTTCAAGTTTCCTTTAAAATTATCTGGTGTGCCATTTATATTTAAGCATTCCTTTCCACTTACAAATCTCTTTACTTATAATAACATCTAAATAATCTTCCCAGGGACTTTGCATCCACCGAGAGGGTCTTCAAAAGTTCGATCCAGGAGGTGTCCTGGTGGTGTAGTGGCTAGGCTTCAGCACTCTCAACGCCACAGCCTGGGTTTGATTCTCACCCAGGGAACCACCAAAAAAAAGAAAAAGAAAAAAGAAAAAAGGTAGATCCCTTTCTGTTATCTTCATTTATCACCACACTCCAGGGCTGTGATTCCTTCCCTCATTACCTTAAACTCCACAGTGTTATCTTTTAACTACTCTCTTCCAGGTTCTCTCAATATACTAGTCCCCTTATCTTTCTCCCACAGCAATTCTGCAAATTCTAGGTGAACTTAACAATCAGCCTTCTCCTACACCTGGATTTCTGAGACCTTCTCAAGAAAACCACAGAAATATGCAAATCGATGGCACTGTACTCTGGGTCTCCAGTGGGGTGCCACACATGTGACTCTTCTGCTGTGATTCTCTCTGGTTTCAATAAGTATTTCAATACTTTATTATTCCACTGATGCTGCCAAAACATACACATGCCAAATTCTAACAACTTCTGCAAACTTTGTCTTGCATGAGCTTTTTGGGTCATTTAGATACTTGAGTCCTCTTCCATCTTCCTTAAACTCTCTTTTCATCTTACTCTTTTGTGTTCTCTTACTGTGTACATAATCACTCCACCTCAGTGTCTGTTATGTTCCTCTAGACATTCCTCTAACACTGGTATAATTCACAGTTGTATCATTGGGCCTTTTGTCCTCTCCACTGACATATCACCAAAGAGACTTCATCTACTTTTATAATTGTGAATGGCTTCAAATCTAGGTCTTCAACAAAGACATTGTCCTGAATTCCAGGCCAACAACTACAGATATCTCTCACTAACTCAACACATGACTTTCTATCCCTATTATTTCTCCACAATCCAGTTTCAACTCTGTTTCTTTCTTTCATATTCACCCTCCTGGAATTTGTAATCACAGCCACTTAACCAACAAATACAAGTCTAAAAATTATTCTATACTTCTCAGTTTTCCTTACTACCACAATCAATGGTCCCCAAATGTTATTTATTCCATTCCCAAAATATTTTTTCTTTTCCTTTTCTCAAAATTTGATCATGCCACTCTCTGTACTTTAGTCATATAGAATTACACAATGGTACTTCCAAATCCAGGCTATTTAATATCTCTGTGGCTTTTCTCGGTTTTGTTACTTGGAATTCCCATTTCTTCTTTCTCCCATACCCACTTTTCAGGACTCAGTGTCATCTCCTCAGTTAATCTTTTAACCATCCACTGATGGTGACACCCACCAGAACTTTATCCCCCACTGAATCTCATATATACCCTTAACACAGCATCTATAATACACAATCTATTAATACTTATGCCACTGTTTACATATCCATCCTATTAAGCCAAAAGCTCCCTCTGGAAAGAGATCATTTTGGAATTTGTTTTATATCCCTAACCAGTAGCACAATGCCTGGCTGTTTGCTGAATGAATGCATGAATTCAGAGCATCATACAGTTCCTATAACACATTATTTTGTGCAGCAAAGTAGACTTTAAGATCAAATTCCTATGATTCTGATATTCTTCTGCTTAAAAATGTCATAGAGGAATCTCAAACCACCTTCATTTTTCTGGATTCTCCTATCTATCTGTTCTAAACGGGTGTTTTCTGCTGGCTTTTCCTACAAATCACTGCTTTGCACTTCTATTATATCTCTAGTTTGGTGACTTTTACACTGTACTTCATTTCAGTTAGTGTAACTGTTCTCTCTCTCTGATCCTTCATAATGGTTTGTAAGTTTTCTTTGATGCTTGCTATCTCTCTGTTGAAGTTATCATTGAGTTCCTTGAGCATTTTTATTATCATTGCTTTGAGCTCAGTTTCTGATGGGTCCACCTGTCCCCATCTCTTTGATTCTCTGGTTTCTCATTTTGGCAGCCTCTCTGGACCCTACCAGACTTAATTCCTTTGGTGCTCACTGCTGATACTGGGTGCACAGAGGTCTGTGGGGGAGAGTCGTTTGTGGCTTTGTTTTCTTCCTGTTGTTCTGGGGGTCATGCAGGGAGTTTGAGCATGATTTCACCTTTCTGTTCTGGGTTTGCCACATACGCAGATTCTATCCTGAACCTTGGGGTCAGTCCTCTTGACTGGTTTCTCAGGTCATTCTAGTTGTGGGCTGAGAAACGTGCACAAAGCCCCCTCTCTCCTCCTCCTTCCCAGTCAGAGCATTTGTACTGTGGATCCTTGCTGCCCAGTCAATCCCCCTCCTCTGGGAACCAGAGTGAAGTCTGGTTGCTGCATTTTGTGGACTGGTCTGCACCCCCTGGGGCCAACGTGAGGTGGGTGTAGTATCTCACACACCACCTGTGGGCCCCCTTTCTCTGTCCCGTGGATCGAGTAAGGCCCGGAGCACTCTCTCACTGCCTTCTTCTTCCTCCCTCTCCCAGCAGTAGAGTTCCAAGAGAGGACTGGCACAGCCCTGTCCCCACTCTTCCCTTTATTTCTCTTTTGTTTAACCCATCACCCACCTGTAGGTACCTTAATGCCAGAAGTGGGCTTCTTAGCTGTGATTGTGTGATGTGTAGAGGAACCTTGGTTGAGGTATAGGTGTTTTATTAGTTATAATCTCCAGAGGAGTTTTCCAGAGGCTCCTCTCATGCCACCATTTTGTTGCATCCCCTAGATAGTGTTCTTTTTTCACCTTCCTCATAGCACCAAATACCTTCTCTCCCATAGCACAGACAATGCACAGCGTCTGTTTGTTTGCCCAAGTCTTGTATTAGACCATGACTTCGATAAACATAAGAACTATGCATTTTACCCACAGAACCTATCAATACACATGCAGGTACTTTGTACTCAATAAATGATCACTCAAAGGAGAAATACTGTCTATTAAAGTACCATGAATGCCATGGACTCACAAATATGTCTTGATGATCTGATGGGATCAAATATGTGATTTACTATGCCCTATAATGTTATTTGAAATAAACTAAATATATTCTATATGGACTAAATGGTGCCATCTAGAAAAGAAAGACATTAGGTGGCCAGCTATGATAGATATTTCATTTCAGTTTACATGGAGGAATTGTGTACAGCATGTAGTATCAATATTCCTCATGAACAAGTCATTGTTCAGATATATTTGCCTTCTACTTTACAGCTAAGTTCAAAAAATAATCAGAGAGGGCTAACTTAAATGAAATAGAATAAAGATTGATAGTAAATTCTTTCAGTTTCAAAGCTATTTCTTTCTAGGCTTTTTATTATTGATTATTATTATTATTTTAAATGTTTATTGATTTTTCTTTATTCTTCTTAAGGCAAGCAAATTAAGACTATGAATACTTGTCTTAATTTTCACACATCACTACAATGAAAACTGCAGGAAATAGCACATTTGGTTTCTTTTATTTAAAGTTTGATTTGTTTTTGACAGAGAAAAATTCTTCCCTGTAAGCAGCATGGAATCCTAAGATAATGGCTTAAAATATTTATTTATAATTGAGAAGTCAGACATTCTTAATCATGGCATGGCTTATTTAGCAGCATAATCATAATTAGCACTGTTGTAATATATTACTAATTCATAAGATGAATTATCTCACTTCAGGTTTCAAAATAGAGTTTTACACATTATTGTATGAATACTTGGTTTAAATTATTCTTCTAGATCTTGCCCACTGATAAATAAACATTAAATTTTTATTTATTTTTCTATATATTAATTTTAATATCTCAAAGTTAAAAGCAGAAGAGTCAAAAAATCAACCTGTTAGCCATTTTAATTTGCATTATTCATTGGGCATCAACTTTTCTTATCTATTCATCAATTTTTAAATTTATTTCAAACAATTCTCAATACTGTTATCCTTGCCATTGATGCATGAGTGGAAATCAGCATTATGTATTTATGCCTAATGTATGGTATGGTGTAGTTAGAAAGGCTGAAAGATTCCTTAGTGATTATATAAGTTAATGGCTTAAAAAGTACTTCATAATTATTTCTAATTCTTCAGAAGAACATATCATTTGGTATTGCTCACAATTCCTTGACTTTATTTTTCAGCTTAATGTAAAGAATTGTTTTTAAAGTGGCATAATTTTCTTTTAGTGATCATTTATTAGAAAAGAGACCATGAAAGCAAAACATCAATATTTTTAAGGTCACCTACTTCCAGTAGTATTTTCCCTTTATTTCTTTGCCATTCATCATAGAGTGTATCTCCAGTAATAAGCTCTAGGCCGCACATATGTTGCTGGAGAAAGAAGGCTATTTTAAATTCTATTTTTAATATAATTTTTGCGACAAATCCTAGGCATTCTTTTTTCTTAAAAAAAAAGAGCTTGGGAAAGAAGAATGTGCCATTGTTGCATCAGAGGCCAAAAAATCTCTACAACACTAAATAAAGGGTTAAAACAAATTTCAGGATGATCTAAGTTCTAGTACAGCCAAACCAAGTGGGTTTAAGGAGCTTGAATTTTCCTGAAAGTTAACTCAATCCTCTAACTCGCTTCCAAATTGTAGGGCACAATATATTGGAAGAATTTATACATTCAAACCTTGAGAAACTCAACATATAAGTCAGGTTATAAGGCCATTTTATGAGAACAGAGATATAATCACCTCATTCTGGTACAGTCTTCACTCCCAGACAGCCTCACTTCAGAATCACTCCTCAGCTCCAGATCAGCCCTGCAGGTCAGCCTTATGTACAGGCTCATCACTAGTGTCTCACAGACCAACATTAATGATACCTCTGCCTCTGCCAGGACTTCAATAATCTAATTTTTGTGCCACCACACTGAAATAATTTGCTAAAATCAAAAGCCCTGGAGAATCAAAGGAGAAAAGCTGATTAGGAAATTCCATTTAAATTAATCACAGAAATTATAGTTTACAGAGATTAACCCACTAGGTATTTTCCTTGATTTTTTTGTCAGAGTATCATACCATGGCCTAGCCTAATTCTTCAGCATGCAAGAACTATCCAGAAATAATCTATCCCTAAATGCTTTTATTTTTCATATTATATAGCTGAATACTTTCTGGACAGCCTTTGTATTTCATTATAGAGTAATACTCTCTATTTATTATAAAATATTTAATTTAATTGTATCGTCAGATACAAATATTCAATTAAATATTTTCATTTAAAAACAAATTAAAATGTGTAATATTAGTGGTCTTTCTCTTTACTTAATCTCCTCCTAGGCCATCTGATGGCTTTTACTTGACAGTACCATTCTCAGCATCAATCATAACACTGGAAGTCTAACTTACATGGGTGAGGAGAATATCATTGAGAGCTGACATAGTCATATCATTGACCTTGAGCTGTTCCTGAAGAAAATGAATTGGCTTACTGAGGCAGTCAAGTAGAAAGCAGAAATCATCATTTTTGTGAAAGTTTTCAAGAAAGAAATCCTCAGGGACAATCTTTGTCAGTGTCTAAGTCTTGATTAACTGTCTTAATTCACCATGATTAATGATTTTTAAAACTCTCAGGCACCAAGTTTCTTTTCTATGTTGTATTATATGAACCTTGTAAGCAGGATGTCCTTCAAATGAACAGTATAACCTACACCCAAAACACATCAACAACTGTAACTGATAATTGTGCATTATTTCACTCAATATGAAAGACCTTTTCAGGTGAGGGCTCTCATTCATTTAAATAGAATCATCAATTTCCCACCCAAAATTCATATCTGATTACAGTGGGAATTTTTCCTTTACCAACAAATGACACCCCGTTCTTTCTGTTTCACAAGTGACTATTGACTCTTAGAAAACCCACTAATGATTCATTTTTGTCAAACTCAGATTTAAGTCATTATCATTTAAAAATCTCTTTATTTCTTAACTGCTGGTGACTAGAAAATATAAAATGGAAATGAACATGAATGCATGTGGAATCTCAAAGTTCTGTATATTCTTAAAGATAATAAAGTTCAACTTTCAACATCCAATGCAAATTATATAAAATTTGGTAGCCTTCTATTATCTAAAGTGAATATGACAAAGGCTTTCATCTTTAATCAAAAGTAGGCTCAATCACCAAGATTTGCCACAGAAATTGTGAAATTGGTAGAAAAGCTGTGTTGAAATATCAGTCTTTCTTGGTGGGACAGAGAAAATGAAAATCTAAAACTTTCTTCAAACACAGTATGGTTTTCAACCAGATGCCAAAGATGACTGTATGGACACTTGGACTTCCACTTCCAGCTCCTTTACCCCTAAACTCCATTTACTTCATGTTCATAAACACTCAGGAAAGCAGATCTGCCTCATGCTTCCTCAGGGTATCAACAATATGCAACTCAAACTCTTGCACTTACTTATTTCTCCCAGGCTTTAGGATAAACTTATAATATCATGACAAGCAACCAAAACCAGTCAGGCACCAAAGCACTACCTCACTGATATCACTGCCTTAAAGAATTGGTTCCTAAATGTATACTAACTTTAGAGAGAAAAGAGTATGTCACATTTAGAATGAAATTGGTATGATGTGTGTATTATGTGACCATATGAGGCCTTCAGAAGTTACTAAGATTAAGGAACAAAGACAGGAAATTTTACAGAAAATAAAACTTTCATTCTACTAATCTCCTTCCCTTAACAAACTTGAATGACTAGCTAGGGAAATAAATATGAATCATAATTTTGATCAGTCAAGTAATTTAAATTGAAATTTTCTTCTCTCTAAAGTTTGTGCATTACATTCTAGATACAGAATTCATTTGAATTATTCTTTCTTCTTCCAGAAGGAAACAATAAGTTTAATTTTACATGACCTATATGTGTTTAAGATAGCTTTTAAAAGAATACCACAGAAGACCTTTTTTGATGGAAAATATAATTGTTTCTGAGAATATGTTGGATGGCCATTAGATTTTTTCCTCTGTATATACCTTTTCCATGCTAAGCTTACTCAGTGATGTAGCTAAGCTCTTAGTAATGTAAACTTTCTTTGGTGTCAATTTTAAAAAGACACAAATTAATTCACAGGGAAAAAACTAATACATAGACACATGATCTTTAAGGTGTTGATAGGCAGTCATTAATCATTCTAGAAAGTTTGAAACAGTACAGCCCCCCATAAAAATCTGCAATATTTTATTTAGCACAAGGTCTGTGACAGATGAAAAATCCATTCTATGTCTGCCCTTGTTAATAAAATGCACTACTAATACCTCTGAAAAACTAATGTCTAGTGACTAACTTTCTGTACTGTAAATCAATAGAAAAATGTACAGAAGTGAAGCTTTGGGAGTAGTTGACCTTGAGATGTTTATTCGTTGGATTATCTCACTCTTAAAGTAGTATCATTTTGAAGAAAGTAAAGATTCGTGCTAAATAAATGTCTCCTCTTTGTGCAAAAACCTATATAACAAACTAGCTTATGTTAATAAAATGATCCAATTCCCATACAATATGACATGTAAACGACATTTATTTTATATATTTTGCTAACTGGTAAAAGATATAAATGGAGATTATCATGTTTATATCAGTTAGCTTTTGCCGATTAACAAACCACAACAAACCTTAGTGGCTTAAAACAACAGTAATTTATTATTATATTGTAGTTCACATACCTGTAAGTCCACTAGAGGTCAGCTGGGCTCACCTATGCATCTGCTACGCATGGTTCATGCAGCTAGAGGTTGTTTAGGGACTCTGATCTACATCGGCTTTGGCTGAGACAGCCTAACTAGGACAACTCCACTTTAGTGTCTCACATTTTCTTCCTAGGACCAGCAGACTAGGCTGACCAAGACTTTCTCTTGATTGTGGAAAAATTACTAAAGAGCAACTAAAAATACACAAGCACTTTTTCAAGCCTTTGTTTATATCATCGCTTCCAGCATCCCATTGACTAACACAAGTAATATTGCCAAACACAAATATTCAATGGAAAAAAATACATTCTGCCTCATAATAGAAGAACTAACCTCACCTGGTAAAGGGTATGGTTAAGAAGAGTTCAAGAATGAAGGTCCTTAAAGCAATTTACCACATAATTATAATAAACATCCTGGACAATAAATGGGATTAATATAAAATCTACAAAGCAACCTCACAAATATTTAGAAAATACTGGAAAATTAGGCAATTTTCTTTGTTGCTTTATTTATAACAGCTATACCAAGTCTTACTTGTCTGTGTATGTATAGTCCCTAGTTGAAAACTGATATAAGCCAATTTGGCCTTTCATAATTATCAGGTTCTTTGGTAAAGAGCTTCTAATCACTAGAGAAGTGCTATGATTTCTCCACAAACTGACTACCAGGTGGTATGTTATAATTCAATTAAGCTTCAAAACTAATTCTGCTACAATAAAAGACATGCATTAGCCATCATGCTCCAAATAGTCATATACGATTATTTTGTAAGCTGGGTAAGGTCCACACTTCCCTGCCCTTTTAGGCATTTTGATGAGTGCAATGGATAAAATGTTCAATTCAGAGTAAACACAACAATATTCTGAAAGTAAGATCAGCCAATCCTCTAGAAATCAAGAAACAGGGTTATTGAAACTCCAGATCTAGGGAACTGTTGAACACTATTATGTATAAGTGAGTTTTTTCCCCAGATGTTTAGCCCTTGTTTTTGTAATGGAGGCGAGGAATGTACAGTTCTTCTAGTCACCAACATTTCCTGAACACAACTCATTTCAGCAGGAAATAATTATTTATAACATCCCTTTTGTTAACTAATGAACAATTTGGTACTGACTTAAATGGTGATATTTAAATTGTTTGCCATAACATCCTATGAAGTATATATTCCCCATTAAGTTACTTCAGAGAGTAACCAACAACACTTGGAATAAAAATTCTGATTAGGGCACCTCTGGTGTTAACTAACAGGCCCTTAACTATAAAACAAAATTAACTTAAACCCATGGTGTACCTCATGCTGTTTGTACTGAAATATTTTAAACTAAATTACAGGCAGTGTTATTACCATATAATACAAGATACGAGATAATCTTTAAAATAAATTTTCACAATTATAATTGTATAACATTCAACAAATGTGTCCTAATGTAGCTCTATTTCATCTTCCACTACTCAATATCAATTTTTAAAACTGGCTCTTCTGCTCTTTCTAACTTTGATTCTATTTATTTTTTTATTTCACAAACTTTTAAAATTGCTTATTATAACTACCACTTTCAGTTCTTCAGTGCCCCCCTGTTCCATAAGATCTTGCTTCTGTAGTCTGAAACTGATATCTAAGACTCATTCTTAATTCTCAAACAGAAATTAATTCTTTATTAATTCTTAATAGTCAAAGCAGCATTTGGCTTTGGCATGCCCATATCTCTTGCTGAGCATCCCCAAGCCAGACAGTGAGGGCAATCAGCCTCACATCAAGGCTTGGCCTTTCCCAGGCACCTCCAAGCCCATTGCAGGTATCAGCTATCTGTGGTTTGCTTAATGACTCATTGATGGTGGCCCTGAACAAGGCAAAGTCTGTGGCTGAATGTGGAGTGTAGTTGGGTTTCTCCCAGGAGGCTTTAAACAGATCTAGAGTACCACCTGCTGCCTTCCCAGATGACAAGCTCAAAGGGCAGACTGGGCAGGCACCATAACCCCATTAAAGCAAATCTTGCTCCATGGGGTCAGGCCCTGCCCAACAACTCCTGCACTGTAGTCATAGTCAGCCTCACAACCAATGAGCTTGAGAGTTAAATCCTCCCATTGAAGTGAAAACAGCAACCAAAGCTCAACTACAACAGGAGGCCATGCACAACCCACACAAGTGATACACCTAGAGCACCAACTCTGGTGACCAGGCAGACCATGACACTGGTTGTACACAACACCTACTACATAAGGCCACTCTACTAAGACTGGGATACATAGCAGCACTATCTAATACATTGAAACAAACACAGAGAGGCAGCCAAAATAGAGAGGCAAAGGAATGTTTCCCAAATGAAAAACAGAACAAAGCTGCAGGAAAATAACTAAACAAAATGGAGACAAGGAATCTATCAGACACAGAGTTTCAAACACCGGTTATACAGATGCTCAATGACCTCAGTGAGAACAAAAGGATAGAAAAAATAAAAATTGAGATAGGAAGCATTAAAAAAAAAGCAGTCAGAGATGAAGAATAAAATAAGTGAAATAAAGAATACATTAGAAGGAAACAACAGTAGACTAGGATCAAACAACAGAAGCAAAGGATCAAATCAGTGATTTAAAAAACAAGGCAGCATAAGACACGCAATCAAAACAGCAAAAAGAAACATTAATCCCAAAAAATGAGGATAGTTTAAGGGGCCTCTGTGGCAACATCAAGCATACCAACCTTTGCATCACAGAGGTACCAGAAGGAAAGGAAAGAGAGCAAGGAATTGAAAACCTATTTAAAGAAATAAGGACAAAAACTTTCCTAACTGGGTGAAGGAAATCAACGTACTATTTCAGGAAGCACAAACAAAATGAATTCAAAGAGGGCCACACCAAAGTACATCATAATTAAAATGCCAAAAGTTAAAGACAAAAAAGGAATCTTAAAAGCAGCAAGAAAAGAACAGTTAATTACCTACCCAGGAACTCCCATAAGACTGTCAGCTGATTTCTCAACAGAAGCTTTGCAGTCAAAAAGGGATTGGCATGAAATATTCAAAGAAATGAAAAACAAGGATCTACAGCCAAGGTTACTCTATCCAGCATGCTATCATTTAGAACCAAAGGCCAGATAAAAGGCTTCCCAGACAAGAAAAAGTTGATGGTGTTCACCACAATCAAGCCTGTATTACAAGGAATCTAAGAGAGGCTTCTTTAAAATGAAAAAAAAAAAAAAAGATAATAAAATGGCAATAACTACATATCTATCAATAATTACTTTCAATGTAAATGGATTAAATGCTCCAATCAAAATATAGGATAGGTTCTTCTGCTTGCCTTCTGCCTGGAAGGAACAGTCTGGAGCAGTTGAAAAAAGAAAGAAGAGGTTCTTGTTGGAATCACCTGAAGACAGAAAACTTGTGTCTACAAATTAGTTCTCATGTCCAACAACCTGCAGTTGTTATGCCTGACTTCTAAACTGAGCCAATACAAATCAACAGAGATTTCAGGAGGAGAGAAGACAAGATGGCGACTGGAGAGGAGGTTCCTAAAGCCTCTCCCAGAAAACACAATTGAACGGCCATCCAGGAGCCAAGAAAGAGGACCTGAGTGACAAACCGGTTGTTGAGAAATCCACAGATCGCAAGTAAACACCTGAAGACTGGCGAGAAGGGGGCGAGTCGGGGAGAGGGAAGGGAGCAGAGACGGACCACGCGGGATCGGGACGTGATCCCTGCTGACTATTCAGAGCTGCGCAGTCTGGGGGAGGGGAGAGAGACTGGGGAGCTAGGGATGGAAGGAGTTTGGGAGCCAGCCTCTGGAACTTTTGAGTGGTAGAAGGGCTGAGCGAGGACTCTGAACTGCAATGATAACAACCCAGCTCTAAGCATCCTGGAGACCTACACAGGACTGCAGCTCCTGTTCCCAGCCTGCTGCAAAGGCGACCCTGCTGTCTCAGGCCAGGCCCACAGCTTTGGACTTATGGAACGGGCACTTCCTCATGCACCCCAGAATTCTGAAAGCAGTGTGAGCCCTTAGACAGCCAGGTACTGAATCAGGGCTGGGAAGAAAGACTGATTTGATTTGCTAGCATTCACCCCAGCTAGCAAAAACAGCTTCCCCAGCAAAGGGCAGAAGGCAGAGCTGCCCTTGGAAAGCCTTTTGTTGGCCTCTCTCCAGGATATATGCGCATAGCCTCCAAACGCAGTAGGAGATCAGAAACAAGAAACAAACAGCCCCCTCTCCCCCAAAACTTGACCCCCAGTGCCACCTAGTGTCTGCCCTACAGCAAGACACCACAAAAGCAATAATCTGGGCACTGAACATAAAGACCTCATGTCAAAGAGGAAGAACCCAGTGGACAGGATGA
The DNA here is from genome assembly GCA_004026885.1 of Lyroderma lyra. Classification (NCBI taxonomy): domain Eukaryota; kingdom Metazoa; phylum Chordata; class Mammalia; order Chiroptera; family Megadermatidae; genus Lyroderma; species Lyroderma lyra. Next base: position 30,049 of record PVJL010013774.1, read on the forward strand.
ATTCCTTAAAACTAAAACTCCTCAGAAAGAATATGAAATTGACCCAGAAGATAGCCTGTTACAACTGGAAGGGTCTCATTTAAGTGATGGAGAATTTAAAGCAGCCATTCTAAAAGCTGTGAGAGAAATGAAAACCTATTGGCAGAACACCATAACTGAGATAAATAATATAAAAAAAGATATAAACGACATAAAAAGGAACTCTGTGAACAAAAAGAACAATTTAACAAAGAAATTCAAAACATAAGAAAGATTGAGACAGAAATACAAAAAATAAATAATACCATAAAAGAAGTGAGAAATGAAATAACTGCCATAGGAAACAGGACTAACCAGATGGAGGAAAGAATTAGTGATATTGAAGACCAGAACATGAAAACAGCTCAGAAAGAGGAAGAGAGGGAATATAGAACCAAAAGGATTAAAAGAACTCTGCAAGAAATATCCAACTCCGTTAGACAAAACAACATCAGGATAATAGGAATAGAAGAAGTGGCAGAACAATCTACAGTGAGCATACTCAAACAAATCATAGATGAGAACTTTCCAAACCTATGGAAAGATCTGGAACCCCAAGTTCAAGAAGAAAACAGGTCCCCCAGATACCTGGATCCCAACAGATCTTCTCCAAAACACATGGTACTAAAGATGTCCAAAACTAAAGACAAAAAGACAATTCTCAAGGCAGCCAGGGAAAAAAGAACTATAACCTTTAGAGGAAAACACATCAGGCTGGCATCAGATTTCTCAGCAGAA
>PVJL010013775.1:0-30787 GCA_004026885.1 Lyroderma lyra
AGGGAGCCATGGCAGACAAGTGCAAATCCTTGGCAACTGTTAACGAGGGTCATGAGTAGCACTGCAAGCCTGGGAGAGGTGACCCAGGGCAGTGAAGGTAGAAGCCAGAATTAAGTTTATAAAAGCCCAAAGAGTAATTTTCCCTAACTTCTGTGCACCTTCTATGTGATGGCCTGTCTGACACATGTCGAGAGGCCCCAGGTTGCCAGGAGTGCTGGGCAGGGGGCATGCAGGCACAGAGCCACCCCCACAGGAACACCAGAGCACCCAAGGGACTCCCGGTGCATTTGAAAAGGAACCGCAGTTCCTGTTAGCCAGGAGCGCCAGCTTAGGGCTGCAGCACTGCTGAGAATGGCCCAGGACATTTCCAGACTGCCCTCGGGGGAAGCAATGGGCCCCGAACGAGGGTTTTTGAGGGCGTCACCAGGATACTGCCTCCTGGGACAGGGGGATGCCCTTGATTGTGGGCTTTTGTTTTGCTCAGAGGGAGCTGCAAACCTGGGGCCACCAATACGTTCTCTGGAGGTGGGGGAGACACTGAGGCTGCCTCCTTGCCCGAGCCTTTCTTCCTGTGGAGCCTTTCCTGTATTTATTTAGAGCCCTCAGGCTTTCCTTTAAGTAAATATTGAACAGGTACCTTAAAAGCACCCGTTCAAACAGTGTCAAATTGATACCTGTCCCCACCCGGGCCTGGGCGCGGCTGTTGTGCTTCGCGGGTCACGCCCTGACTTCCTTGGCGGGGCAGGAGGCCCTTGCCCTGCCCTTCTGGTGTCAGCCAGCCGTCCTGGGAGCTTCAGACCGAAGCCCATGGGGAGAATGGCCACAGGTCTGTCTTCGGGCTAAATAGGCGTCGGGAGGGGATGGAATTCTTTAGACCCAGAGAAAAGGGAGCCACGGGGAGGTGGCTGAGGTATCCGCTGGGGGTTCCCCATGAAGAAGATAAATACGGTAGGTGGGGTGCAGTCATTGTTGAGAGAGGGGGCTGTGTTGCCAGATGGAAATGTTCTCTCTGTAACCGCCTCTGACGTCCAGGTTCTTCTTTTGAGGACAGCAGTACTCACCCCACTTGAGGCACTGGCTTTGGATTGATGACTTAGAAACCAAGTCTATTTACTGATCACCTACGCAGCCCGGCAATCCCCAAAGAACTTAAAGGTTTAGGCCCCTACTGCAGACATGCTGTGTCCCCTTGGGTCTTACAGAAGATGTCCAGCCTTTACTATAGCAAATGGTATAAACACCCAGAGCCCAGTTACACCCAGGGTCCATTGGATTCTTGGTCATCCTCAAATGTAGTGAGCACAGCCGTGGGGTCAGGCCCAGCGAGCACTGAGCTTCCTAGGACACTCTCCTACCAGCCAGACTGGAAATACCGGAAAAGCAAAGGTAGCTGCCCTCAGAGGCAGGGCTGGTATTTTCTTTCCTTTTGGTCAGTTCAGTTTTAACTAGAAACTAGAATAGTAATTGCAATGATACATGTTTACAGATTTTAACTAATCCCTTGGAGCCCTCCTCTTGGGAGGAAAGCATTCTACCCACCTCATACATCAGGAAGACAAGAGGCCATATGGTTTGGCTGGGCTGGGTGGTCGCTGGTGTCAGTAGGAGAGTGGAGACCTGGACTTCAGCAGTTCTTGGCTTCTTGGCCTGTGTCCAGATTGCTGGGCCTTGCACCCCCTAGAAAGGTAACACGTGAGAAAGTTGGAAAGTGGACCAGACCATAAACTTTCAGGAGCAGTTGGTTCTAGTTAGGAGGGCGGCTCCCCGGCCCTGCCTATTTCTCTAGGACAGACAGGCTTGGAGAGGAGGAGACCCATTTCTCCAGGACTGTTTTGCTTATCTTTAATTACCAGTTAAAACAAAACATTCTGTAGTGAAAATGCCTCTTGAAAGAAAACTCCAACTTGCTGTGAAGGTTTCATCATCCCTCTTGAATCCCAAGGCCTACAGCCATATAATGTAGCATTGGCCTGAAAAATATTTGCCGACAGAAATACTTACATGGGTTGTTGGGGACACCACTACCAGGGCATGGGGGTGGAGCACAGTGACCCCCAGAGAAATCCCTCAGACTGTGCTCTTAACTGTTTTCTTTCTTTTTTTTTTTTAATTCATTTTTATTGTTAGACTTATTGGGGTTAACTGTTTTCTAACAAGAGGTATCTAGGTTTTCTCCTGATTTTCACTTCTCTACCTGCCAGCAATATTTTTCACAGCAAAATAAGATGAGATAGTGGGTGTAGGTGAAAGAACAAGGAACAAGGGCAATCAAGGTTATTTCAAGGAAAGGAAGGTGGTAGAAGCACAGAGGGGGACAGGTCGAGAACCTTCCAATCCCAGCACGCACGTCAGCCAAGACGTCCAGGCTGGGTTCCCAGGGAGACTAGCATGTGCCTTTATACATGAACAGGTTTGGTGAAGCCCGATCCTTTCAGAGAACATCAAAGCAGACTGCTGACCCCGTTTGGAAGCACAGCCTTGCCATTTCAATGGATTTTCCCGCTGAACACATAATAGGCATTTACTTAGTCTTGATTACATATTGTCCAGTTTTCGCATGTGGGTGCCCTATTTCCCCAATTCAATTGTAGCCTTCTTAGTGATAGAGACCAGCATTTTCATGATCAATATAAATTAAAATGATTGATCCAAAAGTTTTCTCTTGGTGTTATCAGCCAAGGGACGTACACTAATTTGTCTCATTCCTATTGCTTGATTTTCTTTCATCATTCTAGGGTTTCTGTTTAAGTCCAACTTTTGAGGGCTGTCCCTGATGCAAAGAGCACATCTGGGCAACAGGTGTTTCTCTCCTTTGCTCCTTCACAATGGTAATTTTTTTCGGCTACTACAGGAAGCTTGGCAGATCTCGTACGGGAGCCCACCAGGGCCTGAGACGATGTTCACTGACATTCTCAGCAGGTCTGAATGCCAACATCTGCTTACAGAGTGACTGCCTGAGAGGTTCATCCCATCCTAAATTTGGTGGGTCTGTTTTGAGGTGATAGTCTCATATTGAAGTAATTTCTCCCCACCAAAGGGTCGAGAATAGGTTCAGTTGTAATCTATTTTATGGAGTTGTGACTGCCTCAAGAAACCTGGAAAGGGTTATTAAGAGTGTGTGTCTAGGCATATGGATAACTGTTCCAGCTCAACAGTCTGTGAACACCATTAGTAGCCCTTGAAATGGTTTTCCAGGAAGCACAGGCTGTTAATAACTCGGCCCCATGCTCCACTGTGAGCCAAACAATGAGATAATGGATAACTTTGCAAGTAGCCCAAGCACTCTGAGTTGACAACCTGCTCAGGTAGACTGAGACGGTGCGCCATTCCGAGCCCAGAAAATGCTGCCAAAGGAGCAGTGGGAAATGACCAAATCCCCCTTGCTAGTAGGCTGACTCGTCCCTGTGTTGGTAGACAAAAAAGTGGTGAATGGATGGACCCACTTCTACTGGTTCGGAGAAGGGCTTCACTTCAGGCTGTCAGAAGTGCTGACACAACTTTCATGTGGCCCAGGAGAGAGGATCTTTCCATCAGTAACCATTAATTGACTTTCACTTTGTAGGAAAATACTGTATAAAGTGTTTGGAGATAGAAAACTATGCCCTCGGGACGTTTATAAGACCCGAGATTGAAAAGCTTGTTGAAATGCAAAGCAATGGAGTATCCACCCTAAGGGATAATGTTCAGCCACTAAAGTGAGTGAAGTGACTCTGTAAGAACTGAGCGCTAAGGGGGAAATGCCAATAGCAGAACAAGACACCATCTCTGTAAAAATTAAAGCAAGGCGCCCATGTGTGCAAATTATTAAGGGGAACAGGGAGAGGTCACACCGAAGTGGAGACCGAGCCTCCTCCTGGGGACGGTGGTGAAGGACAACTTTCATATTTTTACTCCACGTATTTCTGTATTGAATCAATTACTTAGAACGAGAAAATACTTATGTATTTCTTATGTAAAAAGAAAAAGAGTGAAACATATAACAACAAAGCAAGTCCACAAGGGATACCAAGGAGTGACCCCAAAAGTAAGTGTGGGGGCCTCACAAACTCTGCAGCTTCCCTCTCTTTCTCCTTGTCTTCAGAACCCAGTTTTACTCAGGAATGGGTGCATGTGTCTCAGATGATACCTGAAAAACAAATACGACCATGGTGGTTCCCTCTGCAGTGATTCCTCGAGTTTGATCATGTGATACAATCAGAGCCAGTGAGATTTAAGGGGATATCCAGGGGGGCTGCTGGGTAAATCTTTTGCTCTTAAAGAGAGGAGTGAAGGACATAAACCACCTCTGGATCTGGGTGTGATTACTGGCAGTGTGGCAACCATCTTGTGCCTTAGAGAGCTACCCTAGGCACGAGACGGGTGGGGGATGATTTCTCATTTCACCTGCTCCTGGAGAGGGGGGTGGCTGGTTCCTCCATGGGCTCGGAACACCAGCCCTTGCATGGAGACACCCGTTTCCTTTCTGGGTCTCACTTCCAGCTGAAATCAACCACCCCACTCCCTTCTTGCAGTGAAGTCAGGGAAGACTTTACTCATAACTCACAAGCTCTGAGAAGGGTTGAAGAACTCCAGCCCTGAATTTGAAACTGGTCTGTGGAACTGAAAGTGACGTGAAGGTGCTCCAGGGACTAAAAATGCTCAACTCAAATCTCATTAAAATAATGTCCCAAGTCACACCCATTAGGATGGCTGTTGTATAAAACAAACAAGCATAACAAAAATGAAACACAGAAGACAAGTGTTGGTGAGGGTGTGGAGAAGTTGGAACCCTTGGACACTGTTGGTGGGAAGGTAAAATGGTACATCTGCTGTGGAAAACAGTATGGCGATTCCTTAAAAAAATTAAACATAGAACTACGATAAGATCTAGACATTCTGCTCCTAAATATATACCCAAAGCACTGGAAGCCGGGCCTCAAACAGATACTTGAACACCAACGTTCACAGGAGCTAAAAGATGGAAACAACCCAAGTGTCCACTGGTGGCTGAGTGGATAAACAAAACGTGGTCCGTCCATACAATGGAATATGGTTCAGGCTTAAAAAACAACGTGAGACATACAACATGGATGAACCTGGAAAACACTGTGCCAAGTGAAATAAGCCAGTCACCAAAGGACAAATGCTGTGTGATTCCATGTACGTGAGCTACCTGTGGTAGAACAGTCAAATCCACGGAGACAGAAGAGCGGTGGTGGTCAGGGGCTGGGGGCAGAGGAATAGGGACGTAGTTTTTCCCGAGTACAGGGCTTCTGCATGGGACAATGAAAAAGTCCAGCGACGTGAACATACTAGTATCACTGAATTCTACACTTCAAATGGTTAAAATAATGAGTTTTATGTTACATGTATTTTGTCACAATTTTAAAACTTAAAAATTATAATTATGAAAAAACTGTAATAAAAAACTTCATTAAAAAAACACCATAAATATTCAGATGCTCAAAAATACATGAACAGTTCACCTGCGGAGACCAGGTGTATTAAGGTGGGCTTCCTTCTGGCTTCTCGTCGTATCCACCTGGGACTCAAGCTCCTCCCAGCATTTCTCTGAGGAGTGTGCGTCTATTGCAAACAGGCCAGTGGTTGGGAAGTTTTTATCTCTTGCACTGATCGTTTAAAAATTCAGATTTGCTTCAATCTGCCGTGAGAGCATAGGTATAACCTGCTCTTGCCACAGCCGTAGGGGCCAGCTATGTAACACCACCTTGTGACATGCCCGATCATCGTATTGTATTTGTCATTTATTATACGCTTGCTATGCTTCTGTCTGACTTTTATATCTATGAGTAAGAATATAAATCACCGCTAGATACTGTCAGTGCTTCTGCTTTGGGCCAGAAACTTCCTCCTCTCTCCTCTTTCAAACATCTGGGCAGTTTAATCAAAGAGCATCTTGACACAGTCATCTGGAACGTCCCCTTGATTTTTATACTTATCAAAATACGCAAATGTTATCCATTTGAACTTGTAAAATAAAATTTTACTAGTAAAATACTATGTTAGTTCCAAACACTGGGGTTTGTATAAGATTCAAATTCCAAAAAGTTTCTGCTGATAAAAAAAAAAATCCCTGTATTTGTTCAAATCTTATTTGGTTCAATTCGGTGAACATTGATTCAAGCCTTTGGTATCGGCTAAACATTCAGAGAGTTTGTGGGGGAGGAAAAAGTAGGAGAGTTAAATTGAGATGGTCTGCAAGTTATTTTATAGTTTAAATGGTTGGAAAAAATAAAAAGAAGAGGAAACTTTTATGACACGGGAGCTGGTATATGAAACCCAAATTCCAGGTCCGTGAGTGAAGTTCCATCAGAACACAGCCACCTCCATCGGCTTGTGCACGAGCCACGCCTGACTTGGCCCTCCTACTGCGGAGTCCAGCAGTTCTGGCCGAGACCAGGCAGTCCCAAAGCCTAACACGTTTCCTGTCCGGCCCCTCACCAAGCCCTGGGTCAGACCACGCTGCATCCACGTGCAGTCTGAACATCAAGACCTGGGAAGCCCAGCAGCCATGCTCATGCTGGCAACGTCGTGACGACATTGCCACAGTCTGTCTGCTGCGGTGCTTCTCACCCTGGCCTCACCTAGCCCCGGAAGGGGCGTTCGGAAAGTGTGGGCACAACTTCTGTTGTTACAATGACAGGGACACCACATTGACTGGACAGGTATTAAGGATGGTCAACAGCCAACAACGTATGGGACAGCCCTGCGTGGTGGAGAACTCTGTCCCAAATGCCAATGGCACACCCACTGACAAACGGTGATCTAGTTACTGTGATGGTGAATTTTATGTGTCAACCTGATTGGGCCAAGGTGCCCACTAGATCATTGGTCGGGCTTTGAGTAAAGCCGACAGCCCCGTTGAGTGTGGGTGGGCCTCCCCCAGTGAGCTGAAGGCCCATGAAACAAAGACTGAACCTCCCTGAGCGAGAAGGGGTTCTGTGGCAGACTACCCAGCTACCACTCTTCCCTGGGTCTCCAGCCTGCGGGCCCACCCTGCAGGTTTTGGACATACCAAGTCCTCAGAATCCTGTGAGCCAATTCCTTACAATGACATTTTCTCTCTCTCTGTCTATCGATATCACCATGTGTCCACACACACACACAGTCCTGCGGGTTCTGCTTCTCACCAACACAGTTACCCAGAGTTTCCAGTTTCTGGTCTGAAAGTGGTTTTCAGTCCTATTCACCCTTTTTCAAATTTCAAAAATTTAAAAATGAGATAATATTGCAGATTTCATCTTACCAAACGATAAAAAGAATCTTTCCCACTTCTGCACCAAGAACTTTAATGCACCAACGCAGAGTTTCATTGAACGGGTGTGCCCTGGACACCGGGGACACATTTGGTGGCAGACGCAGTGAGGGTGTGAGGCAAAGACAAGCTATAGTCTCGGTCCCACCTTAAAGACGTCGGCTGACCGGCACACGGTCACACGAGGACCGGCTGGTGCGAGAGGCCGCACGGCAGACACACAGAGCAGGAAGCGTGGCAACTCCAAGCAGCACCCCGCTCAACCCCGGTCATGCCCGTCTTTCTTCTCCTTCTCCGGTTCCCTTCTGGGCGATTTCTCTCCAATTCCGAATCGGTGAGCGCAGCCGGCTTCCCTGGTCCACGTTCTGACCTCTGAACCACCACCTGCACACCTGGACCACAGGAATTCACCCAGTTCTGCTGCTGAAAAGGAAGCTGTTGCCCACAGGGTTACAAGCCCCATGTTACCTGCATGGAGGTGATTTCTTTTCCTTTGAAAGGCTTTTTCTGTATTCCCTTCTCTCACCCAAAGTAACTGCACTATTACGTTCTCCTTGTAACGGTGGAAACCACACAGCAAAGAAAGTAAAATGTGGCGATCTGCTGGCACATCCGTTCTCAGTCCTCATCCCGTTCATCATTGTGACAAATGCCTCTTCTGGTCCAGGCCTCCTTCTGGCCTCCAGGACACGCGCTGAGGCCGATGCCACTGGCCAAGGCGGCTTCTCCCCCCACCGTCCAACCACTCAGTTCGGGACTCTTTGGAGAGTTCGCCGTGTACAGGGTCACGTGAGGACATCTGATTCAAATGCAAGAGCCACAGACATCAGAGATGGCGTATCAGTTTCCTGGGGCCACCGTGACAAATGACCAGAAACTTGGTGGCTTAAAACAACAGAAATGTATTTCCTCACTGTTCTGGAGGCCGGAAGTCTGAGCTCAGGCTGTCGGCAGGGCCGTGCTCACTCTGAACCTGCTTCTTCTGGCTCTGGAGGTTGCCTTACCCCTGGCATCCCTTGACTCGTAGATCCCTGCCTCTGCTGTCACACGGCCAGGGACATGTGTCCTGTGTCTGTGTGTCTGTGTCCAAGTTTCTCTCTTCATATAAGGACATCAGTCAGTGGATTAGGGCCCATCCTACGCCAGGATGACCTCATCGTAACTCGATGCCACCTCCAAAGACACTATTTCCAGATCAGGTCGCATTCACAGGTATCAGGGATTAAGATGTCAACATCTCTTTTCAGGAGTAAACAATTCAATCCACAACAGATGCAGACTCGATACTTCTAACCATCCACCAGGAGCCACAATGATCCCAAGGAAAACGTTAGCTCTTTCCAAGGCCTGTCCAGCACCCGCTGCCCCCTCTCCCGTGCACTCGGGGCCACCCCAGAGGTGCCCGTGGGCCCTGGGCGGAGAGCAGAGAACAAGCCGTCCATCCTTAGCAGACGGCCGGCGTTGGGCAGGGGTGCACCGGCCCGTCTCTCCAGACCCTGCGCTCCGTGCGGCTCCCCCGTGGGGCAGGCTCCCTGCTGTGCGGGCTATGCGGGCGGCCGGGGCCTCCCCGAGCGGCTGAGGACTTCGGTCTGCGGCAGCGCACGGCTGACAGCTCCGCACGGCACTGGCGTGGGGGGAGGGCCAGGCTTTCTCAAAAAGCTGTTATTGCAGAAAAGAGGAGAAAATTCACATTTTTTCCTTTTTCTTTCTTTCTTTTTGTTTTTTGTTTTTTGACAGATGCTGAGTATCGCAGAGTTAAAACCTTGGCCCTGGCCACAGAATGTCTGAAAATGGAGGCTGTTTTGTGCAGATCAGATTCTCCTTAATCTGCAGCGGGCTCCTGGCGGCGTCCGTGCCACCGAGGGCAGTGGCCGCGGGAGTGCTCGGGGAGGACACGAGCTATATCACATGGCCGCCTCTGGAATCTGCCTGGAGGGGGATGGAGAGGGGGCAGGAGAGCAGAGGTGGGGGTGGGGGGGAGCGGTTCCTGAGGGTGGCCTTGTACCTTTCCGGCTCACTGACACACAGGGGAGGAGAGTTCGGTGGGTTTGCCGAATGCCCACTTACTTAGTACAGAAACGCAGCCTCGTAACCAGAGCCACCCCAACCTCTGCTTCTGAATGTTCCCCATGGCAAAGACACAGATTTTCACAACATCGCAAGAAAAGCCTATAACTGAGTCCTGTAGACGTCTTGGAAGTTTGGGTGGGTGGGTGGGGCGCCAAGAACCCAGTATTCCATGTGTCAGAGGTGCATCTGTGTGGGCAGATGTTTCGGGAGCGAGGATGAGCCCTGAGGCTGGTGGTCACTGCTGGGGTCAGGGGGGCTGGAATGCAGACTGACGAGGGCGAAGAGACCCTGACACCCAGACAGTGCTGGCCTGGGGGCCCCCGGGCCGGTGGATGGGGCAGCACCAGGGTACGGAGTCAGAAAGGCATGCATCACCCCACTTCCCTGCCCCTCCCCCACCACAGAAAACATCAGCACTGTTGTGATTCCCAACTGAAAACCAGGCTGGAGAACAGTTAGTGTTTCATACGCGAAGGCCAGAGGCTGATACAATTTTCTATCGATTGCGCAATGTCAGCTAAAAACATCGCTAGTAAGTGATTATATAAAGTTTATGTGTGCCTTAACTTTAAAGAGCGAGGCCCGCACCTCCCAGCAAAATCTTTGCACTCTTCTTTGTGGATTAAACTGATGCCCAAACCGAGATAATAGCAGGCTCGCTGGCACCGAGACTTATTAGGAAATTTATCTTCTTTTCACGTCCAATATAATCAAGGCAGCCACACGCCAGGCTGAGCCAGCCCGGCCCTTCTCCCCCAATTCCAGGCCCCACTGTAGGCGAGAAAACATGTAATTACCCTGGTGGGCTTGGAGCCCGTCGCAAAACACAGTGAATCAGAACCACAGGCGAAGCTCAAATCATGCGTCCTAGCTTGGCACCCAGGTCCTCTCTTGTCCTGACTGATTAACTTCGGGAGACACTGAGTGCTCCCCAGGATGTGTGGGTGGGTGGGTGTGTGTTTGCAAACATCCCTGCCCCCAAGCCTGGTAAAGGCCAGAGGGACAGAGCCCAGAAGTTCCCCCGCCCCCGCCCCCACCCCCGAGTCTTTGGAGATAGAGCGCAGTCCTGCCTGCTCAGCTGCCCTGTGTTCAGGAACCCCAGGAAGAGGGCATCGGGGTAACGCTGTGATATATGGTGCCTTCCAGAGGACAGGAGACAGACGCGTGGGGGCCGGTGGCCCGGGGACAGGGCGGAGATGCTTCTGCCCTGGAGTTCGACTCATAAATCACAAATCACGACTTCAGCTTCCAAGGTGAGTGAATATTGACCGTTCTCTTAGCCAAACTTTGGCCTTTCATCCTCAGGGTCAGTTTGAGGCGAGTGTCGCTGGTACCCCAAGACGACTTCTTCTCGGTCCATCTCAGCCATCTGCTGGGTGCCCGGCAAATGAGTGTGCCCGTCGCAGTGACGAGGTCAGGGGCAGTGAGCTCCCGGCCCCACTGCCCTGGCACCCGCCAGCCGCCCATCCCCCGTGTTCATGCCCGCCCTCTCCCGGGAGCAGGAGGCGTCTGACGGTGGGAGGGAAGCAGAGACGCCACCCACGCAGCCCGGCAGGCATGCACGGCGCTCAGAGACAAACCTGAGACCAACCAGGGCACAGCAGGGACCGTCCCCTCCCCACCCCGTTCTGTCCAGGGGCCCTCACTGACCTGAGCGCACCCTCTCCTTACTCCATGCTTCTACCCTCGCGGCTCCAGGGAGCCAGGAGTGAGCCCAAGGGCAGCCCAGAGCCCCACGAGCACGACCGCCACCGTTCCCGTGTGCATTTATTCCAGCGGCCTTCGTGCAGAGCGAAAGGATAGCTTCGAATAGTAGGCTGGTTGGTTTCCTGCATACTTTGCTGTGGCTGTTCGAGACTTCAGAAAGCACTGACTATCTCTTACAACCTCATCTGGATGCAGATAAGTGGTGTGTGTGTGTGTGTGTGTGTGTGTGTGTGTCCATGTGGAAGAAAAGGAACATTCTTAAGCTAATATTTTTAGATGACCGTCTTCACCCAAATTTATGCAAACAGGATTGTACTCAGGACTTAAACTTTAATTATAAAAATAATCTAGGAAGTTTCCCAGTTTAGGTGGATGCAAAGCGGACAAGGCACTACCCCAAGTGACAAACAGTAAAGGATGTCCCCATCACTTGACTGCCTGTTCTGAGATGCTCCAATCCCACAGGACAGCGGAGATGCAACATGACAGAATGGGGAGACACGTGATTCAATACTGAGGCCTGATTCCAACAGACACATGAAAAGATGCTTGATGTTACTAATCATCAGAGAAAGCAAATTAAAACCGCACCGAGACATCACCTCCGCCCTGTAGAATGACCATCATCAATAAATCAACAACGGACGAGTGTTAGCGAGGAGGCAGAGAAAAGGGACCCCTCGTGCACTGCTGGTGGTGGGACTGCAAATGGGTGCAGCCACTGTGGAAAACAGGGTGGAGGCTCTTCAAAAAATTAAAATTGGAACTACCTTATGACGCGGCAATTCCACTCCTGGGTGTTCATTCGAAACTATCCAAAACAGTAATTTGAAAGGATACGTGCACTCCTGTGGTCACGGCAGCCTTATTTACAATGTTTAAGATATGGAAGCAACCCAAGTGTCTATCAGTAAATGATTGGATAAAGAAATTATGGTGCCTCTATACAATGGCATATTGCTCACCCCAAAAAGGAATGAAATCTCACCACGTATGCTAACATGAATGTCCTTAGAGGGAATTACGCCAAGTGAAGTAAGTCAGACAGAGAACGACGAATACCAAGTGGTTTCACTTATATGTGAATCTCAAGAACAAAATAAATAAACAAATAAAACACAAATATACTCGTAGATCCGGAGAACAAACTGATGGTTGCCAGAAACGAGGGGTGTTGGGGAGTTGGGTCAAAAAGGTGAATGGAATAAGACATGCACATTTGTCATTACAAAATAGTCAGGAGGTGACGTACAGCACAGAGGGTTCGGTCAGTGATATTGTAATAACTGGGTGGTGTCAGGTGGGTACTAGGATCCGGAAGGATCACTGCATAAATTACATAAATGCACTATGCTGTGCACCTGAAGCTGATACAAAATAATAGGGAATGTCACCCATAACTGAAAATAAAAACCCGGGCCCGATTGCCCTCCGGGAGCACAGGACCCTCCTGCAGACCCAACCCCCGCAGCAGTGCAAGGGAACGTTCACCTGCCTTGAATTTTAACCCGCATGAGGAAAACGGGGAGTCAGTTACAGGGAGAAATTAGGCTCCCTTCCCTGCAGTGAGGCTCCCCACGACCGTGGTGGAGGCCCAGAAGCCAAAGGAACAGTCAGTGTGGGTGCCATGCGATAGCCAGGATTGTATGACCAGAGCCTGCTGGGCCTGGGCCCAGTAGGGTGACGGCAGATGCTACAGTCAGACTCGGCCACTGGTCACTTCCCAGCAAGACTTGGCGTCCTTGTTAGGACGGGAAACAAGACCCAAGTGGAGATGTCCTGCCGATGTCCTCTGTACCAGGCTGTGGCACGCGGCGGGATTGGGACTGGCCCCAGGGTGGCTGAGGGTCAGAGATCACATCTTTCCTCAGGCCATCGTGGTACACACTGAGGCTGATGCCTCCGCACAGACGGGTCCTTCTGGGCGTGGTAGGGCCATGAGGCCGACCTCCCGGGACGTGGGACGGGGGTGGGCAAAACCTTGGCCCTGAGGACCCTGGAGAAGCACTAGGTTCTTGCCAAGTTTCAGTCACACTCCGTAGTAAGAGCCTCTTATTATTGTCATTGTCAACTGCAGGTAGCATGCTGACAAATCAGAACCAAGTGAGCACTTCAAAGGGGAAAGCTGGGGCGTCCAGGATAACCGGGCGCTGGCCAGGCTACAAGGCTTCACCGCCTTTCCTCTCGGATGTGATCATTCCGCACGCCCTGACCACCCTGTCAGCGTGTCACATGTAAAATATTACACGTGGAATCATGACAAATTGCCAACATCTCACCACATCTTTTGATTAATGGGTAGTTCCTCAGAGATAGATCAGTTTGTTTGATTTTGTTCCTCCGAGTGACTGAAGGCTATTTTAAAAAATACTTAGCTTCAGCGTTGCCCTCCATGAGATAGTTTTCCTAGGCCTCGTGCAGTCCCGTGCAGGATAATTGGACTTTATTGCCTTCCTTCCATGCATGAACTGAAGGTCCCTGGAGGAGTGAAACAGATTCAGACTTTGTTGCTTTAATATTTCCATGCAGATCGGCTGCCGTATTCCTCGGGCGGCTTTGACCAGATGGCTAGCCGGCCTTGTACTGACATTTCCCATTTCCTGTCTATTACTCACGGACGGAAAAGAATGTGACACGAATTCCCCATTTTGGGTAATATGTGGTTATATCCTTGTTGTACCTGCACTAAAGATAAATGACTTATCAGGCAGCAATTTCTGTACTCCCCAAGGAGAATGCACGAGCAACAACCGCTCACCGGGTTTGGCAGGAAAAGGGCATTGTATCGTTAAGACAGTCATCGGGACATCAAAATCTAGTTTTCTAATTTCTTTTTTTTTCTTATTGCTAAGTTTTCTTTTCCTTAGAGGGGGGAAAAATCAACCTTATTTTTGCTGCTTGAGACATTTAAGCTCAGGTATTCAAAGGGGTCCTCCAATGCTGTGGTTTTGGTCACATCGCCAGGGTGTCCCTTCGCTAGACGTAAGTGTGATACAGCGCAGAGGGGGCCAAAATTATGGGGGAGAAGAGTCGGATCTTATCATCCAAACTGACTCCAACACATTTAGTTCTCATTCAGAGTCGCTTTATAACGTTTGCTTTTTCAAATATGAGTTATTACTCTTCAGCGTTTGTCACAGTGCCGTCAATACTCCAAGTTCACTCTTGGTTTTCAACTTCTCTGTTTGATGTCACCCTGGAAGGTGACTTTTTTAAACCATCACTCCCTTTAATTACACGTAAAGATGAGCAAGTGAAAAGGAGAACTTGTTACTAAAGTATGCACATGAGTAAAACTGACACTTCTTCCGCCCTTAACGTGCGCCAGGCAGCGTTCATTCCCCACTAAGTCATCTGTCACCACTGTCCTTTGGGGCAAGGACTCTATGACCATCGCTCTTCTACTTCAGGCAAGTGAGGCCGGAGAGAAAAACCAAGCTGCCCGGGTCCCACAGTCCTGGTGGGACTGACATCCACACATCTGGTCTCCAGCGTTTCACTTCTGCGCATTGAGAAAGTCAAGTGCTGGGCAACTCGCCTTTCTGGAACATTCCACCGTTTCCCTTCTCAGGCAGCTCCGTGACTCGTTGGTGCTGTTCTTCCCACTGGGATGCAGATCTCTTCCAACCTGGTTCTCACCGGAGGGCAGAGCTAAGGAGCTGGGCTGGGATTGTGAAGAATGTGGGTCCCTTGAGTTGTCCACCCACCCATGCCGTCCCCGTTGTGGGGATGAGTGATTCACCCTGGGCCCCAGGTTTGCTAGTAAATTGATTTTGCTCAGTGAAAAAAGTCTGCACGTTGGAGGCAGCAGAAGATTCTGGAAATGGCTTCCTCCCCCCACCGCTCCTGCATCGCTGCCACCGACAGAATCAGCTGCAGAGTGGGCTGCGGACGTGCCGTGGCCCCCCGCCCACTCCGCCCAGGCAGGACGCCCGCCAGGACGCCCCGGCCAGAGAACCGGCCGAAGGTGGCCTGCCCGCGGCCTGCCCCGCGGTGACCCAAGCCTTTTACGGACGCGTTTGTGTTCATCCAGACGGCTGTTTTGGCTAGAGAGAAACGCTTCCTCCTCACTAGAACCGCAGATAATTTAAGCAGAAAGCTGCAGCCAAGACATGTTAATCATGTTTGAAAGGACATATCTTTTTATCCAGAGGGTTTTCTTAAATCGAGAAAGACTCCCCCGGTCTTTACTTGCATCTAGTGGTGCTTTCTAACGCGGAGAGAACGCAGGGCCCCCAGCGCCGGCTCGGTCCGCCTCCCCGCAGCCAGCGGGCGCGTCCTCACGCCTGCGGGCCGCCCTTCATCACCGCTTTGCTCGGGAAATCGGGTGAGGTTACCGGGAACGAATCACGACAGACATTTTTCCATAAATGTGCCCTGACCCTGTATTTGTGTGTGTTAGACTAAAACATTAGCAGCATCTGATATATGAAATACAAGCTACGGAAAGTTTCCGGAATAGTTTTCTTACGCCTTATTTGTGTTTGTTAGTCTAAAAGACGGGCGCTGCCTGACATACGGAATAAATGTAGTAAGTGAAATGGTCAATGCAGAGCACTATGGCCGCACACTATTTATATTCTGCTCGTGTCCGAGATGGCCTGCCTGCTAACTCTGGTCCCCTCCCATGGACCCAGCACAATAGGTGCCCGGGTGGGCATCGCCCAGGGAGGGGGGCTTTGATAGGATGATTGAAAAGGTGAGCATTTCCATTATTAGTTTATGTTACACTCTGCATTTCAGTTAAAGATTAAGTCAGGTTTTAGCTGAAAGGCAGGCTTGGGAGGAATGTGAGTATTTTCTTTATTTTAAAAAAAAAACGCCTCATAGATAGAGCTGGGTTTATTTTTAACAGGGACAGAAGCACTGTGGGAAGCTGGTTTGCAGGTTCCATTTCAGCCACAGGCTGTGCTCTGTGCACGAGGAAGCAGCCACGTGTCTCCTTAATGACAAAGTGTGTGTGTGGGGGGGTCTCCTAGGGGCGATGCCCCCTGCACAGCGACCCGGCCATGGGCTGGTCTGCACCAGTGCAGCCTTCTCTCTGCCCTCCCCTCACACAGTCGTGGGCTCGGACAAGCCCCTGTGCCCCGCACCTCGGGCAAGCCCGCCGGCCCTCCCTGAGCACCTCCCACGTGCCAGGCATCGCGCGTGAGTGCAGGGGGCACAGCCAACATCACCGTGGGCCCTGTCTCCACAGAGACGCTCTGGTGGAAGAGGCAGCTGGAGAAGTGGGTGATGGAGTTCAGGGCAGGTCACCCCAGGATGTGCCCCTTTGGCATGTGGACTGTTTAGAACTGGAGACAATCGGGGCCCAGTAGATTCAAGAAGGGCTTTTGACTTCCCCCTCCACTGCCGAAAAACAGTTGGCTGGGGACCTGAACCACGAACAGAGAGAGAACTTCCTACATCACAGTGACTCACCTACGGGGCACGACAAACGTCTGCCTTTCTCATCCTCCTGGGAATTGTCTTCCTCCCTCTGGGGTCCCAGACCCTCACCCCCTTCTCCTTAGCTCGGGACGGCATATAAACTTCAGTCGCCTGACTGTCGGAGGGCCTCCCACGTCTTTGTGGGCTCCCGTACGGACAAACTCAAATCTGTTTTCCTCCCATTAGTCTGTCAATTGAGTTTTCTGGCCACCCAAGAACCCGAAAAAGAGAGAGGGAAACGTTTTCCACCTCTGCACCGTATTTGTGAGGGTGGGGTGACGGCTAGGGTTAGATTCACGATCGTTACAATGAAGGGAAGGCCCGATGACACTAAAAACACAAGTAAGCAAGGTCCAAGTGACCACGATGCACGTGCAGGTCACAGAGGTCGTGGCAGGAACGGTGACGTCGGACGGAGGCAGCGGGCAGCGACAGCCCCGCGGCACAGGTCATGGCCGAGGGGGTCTGAGGAAAGGTACGTCCAGACGGAACTGGTGGTGTCGAGGACAGGCGGTGGGAGGGGCGACGGGGCACCGCGGGAACCCTCCCCCCTGCAATGAAGACGGGGTGCTTCGTCTACATCAGGAACTCGGGGAGGTGTGAAACAAATGACCTTTGTAAACACCCCGCTACAAACATGTGCAATGTACTGCAGGGGTGCGTACCGGGGTGCCAAGCACGCACACACACTTTAAGCGATGTTACCTCCGTATCACTTCCACGTGGAATCACGGTGGCAACGTGTGGTGTGACGTTCGCTCAAAAGATGGCGTTCATCAAACGCAAGCTGGTGTCACCCTGCGACAGGCAGGACCGTCACAGAGAATGGCAGAAACACGGCTGTCATTCGAGGAGCACAAGACCATGTTGAAGTGGTATTTGAAATTCAAGGACATTGTTTGAGTTTCCCCCACGTTCTCCTGTCCTAGCACCCCTTGACTTCTACCTGTGGGGGACCATAAAGGACGTGGTGTCCCATAGAAAACAGCTACACGGGCGGGACTTCGGGAAGACACTGAAACGGCACGTGCACAGTGACACAAGTGGGCACTCTGGTCAGCGCTGCTCAGGCAGGAGTTTGCCGTCATCAGAAGTGTCTGGGGCTGATGGTGACCGCTGTGAGCCCCTCTTGTCATTGCAGAAGTCAGATGTGACTTGTATTCATCTTTTCTTGTCAGTATATATTGAGTATTACAATTTTAATACAGTGTTTTCCTTTCTAAACTGTGTGTACATTTTTGGGGCACCCTCTGTATATATGAGGGCTGTCCGGAAAGTACGCAGCCACGTAAGTGTTGTATTGACAATGGCTGGATTTTTTCCAGACAGCCCTGTATGTCTTGTAGGTTTTTAAAAGTTTTTTATTATGTATAAAGCCCAAACCAATAATATTCTCTACGAGGGGCAGGAAGAAATTAGGATTGGGGTGGGGGCCAGAGTAGACTTTGTTTTTTCTTTTTTCTGTCATGTTTATTTTTTTAAGTAAGGAGAATATTTTTTTGTATTACCTATGTAATTAGGAATCTTTTTAAATTTAATGAACAATCTATTTATTTTTCATTATAACATGTGGCACTGAAGGATATTACATTATGTCCGTCTACGTCTAGGTTTGGTATTTCAAAGTCAAATGGATTCTGGAGAAACAGAATTACTGATCCATAAAACCTAGAGTTCACTAGGACTAATTCTGTTCTTTTCACCAATGAAATGAGGGGGTTTCTCATGGTTTTTTTGTTTATAGACACAGGAAGAAGTATGTAAAATAACTCATGGAAAACTCATCGTTGCCTTTAAGTTTTCCAGGCAACTATGAAAATGACATTAAAATGCTTTTTTCCAAAAAAATTCACTTGCCCAACTGCAAAAGGCACTTTCTCTGCAAAGGGGACACTATTACAAGAATGCTCAAGTGTAACACACTAGCAACTGGGTCCGGAGTCAAGCGAGTTAGGTTCTGCCCAGAAGTCACCTCAGGTCCAGGTGACCTTGACACAAGTTGACCTCAGGTCCTCCTGTGACACCAGTGATTTTCCAAGTCCTTAGGGAACACTATTCCTTCACAGCAAAGGGGGCAGGGACTTCCATCGTCAGGATAGCACGTAGCCTTAAAGATCCGAGCTTCAAACTTATTTCAAAAGTGAGATTCTAATCTAAGTCTTGCAGGATCTCTGACTCAAGAGCTTCTTTGGTGGAACAACAACAACAACAAAACAAAACAAAGCCCCAGAAGGATAGGAAGGGCTTCTTTAGAGAATATGGTGAGAAAGCGAAATCAATATTTGGACTAAAGAAAATATTTAAGTTATGGTTGGAAATACATTTGCATGGAAATAAAAAACGATTTTTTCCACTGACACCTTCACAGCCGGCTCTCTGATCATATAAAGCTGCTCTGCTACCAAATGACTCAACTCGTAACATCTGTATTGGTGTCACGACGCCCCTGTTTGAGTCACGACATCTGTGGTGCTGCTCCTGCAGTTCCGAGCCGCAGAGCAAGTAGGTTCAGCATGGTTTGCGGTTTCAGAGCGGAGCCCCCGACTGCACGGAGAACACATTCGGGGGGGCTGGGGGCTGCGCTCAGGCCGGGCCGCACCGCTGGCCACACCTTCCCTCAGCAAGGGTGGGAGGAAGGAACTGGGGGGCTCCGGCTTCCAGCTGGACAGACGGGGCCAGGGCCAGTTAGCACGGGGAGGCGTCTGCTGTGTCGCCATGGGGTTGGGCAGGGGCTCCAGGCCACGTCACCTCTTAGGTTGTTGAGACGGGGTACGACCCACTCACACCCGTGTCTTGCGGCCGTGTTCGCAGATGCTCACAGCTGACGGTCCTGGACTCAGTTTCCCTGTCCAGAGGACGAGTTAAGTAAGCCCCACCCATCCCAGGGCTGTCACTGAGCCTTTAGAAATGACGGTTATGTAGGCACGGTGCCAACGCAGGGAATACTGATGGTCAGATGCAGCCAGAGGGACGCAGGGCAGACAGGACCCCGAGCAGCAGCGATACGATGGGGACACATTGTTAAGACCTGAGCTGCACACGCCGCCCGGGCAGAACCGAGCACAGAAACTCCGCAGTAGTTCAGTTTACTGGGTGAAGGGTTTCTTTTAAAAAAACTTTCCACTCTATTAATGGAAATGAATAATTTTGTCATATTGAAGGGAGTTATACCTTTAATGGAAATGAATCCTTTTGAAGACATGATCCCTACTTTTTAGGAATGCCCGGAGTCCTGGGGGACGCGCGGGGGTGGTGGACTACGACGACACAAGGTCGACTGGGAAGAGTTATGAAAGAAGCAGGACGGCCCCCACGGGAGCTGGAGCCAGATCACGAACTTCAAAGCCCTGACAAGCACAGGATGATGAAAATATACGGCTTCCGGACAACGTACAGGGCCCCGTCTCCCAGCGTGGCCGATCCCGGCCGTCCTTCGGGGCGCCCTTCCCTAGGAATACCCACTGTGCTGCGGGTATACGTGCATTAGAGGCCGGGGTGACCGAACGCCCCCAGCACGAGCACACCAAGACGATGCGCAGGCCCTTTCCCTCCCAGCCAAGCACAGGGCTGACCTCGCCGGCTCCACACCCCCAGCAGCTGCCAGCAGCCTGTAAGGCCTCTGCCACCGCCCGCCGTGTCCTGCTGTCCCACGGCAGCCACAGCAAGAAGAAACGCAATGACCTTCCCCTAAGCGACACGGAATTGAACCCCCGCGGGCCAGGAGGGGTAGCGACAAGCCTGCTCTGACTGTCGGGTCACAGCCCAGACGTGTGATTTACGCAGGACGACGACGAGGGCGACATGACAGACCGTCCAAACCCAGGGAGCGGTTACTCCAACCGCAGTGCACCGTTCGATGGAAAGTCACTTACCCATTTTTGGAAAAAACGACTTTGTAAAGACGCTGGGGTAACGGGAAACAGTGCGTGATACAAAATTAATGAGAAAAGGTACAAAACTGTACACACATTGGGTTTATGGATGTGAAAAAACATCTTTAAAGACTGGAAAGGAATACAAATGCAGATACGTGCCTGTGCATGTACATGTAAACGTAAATCCAGGTGTTGTCATGGGTTTTATCGTAGAAGGGAATAAATGGGGCGCTGACAGTACGGGGGTCCACGAAGAGTCTTTCTGAGCAAATGCCTTAGTTGACTTTCAGGAGCTGGGGGCATCATGGGGAATTCTTTCCTCGGTTGTCAAAGTGTCTATGACATCACATATAATAAGTAATTGGCAAGTTATTATCTGAAAGAAGGTGCTTTTTCTGGGCTGATAAGTTCCCAAGTTCGAATGGACACATTAAAGCCATACAGGGGCAAAGGGGGCACACGCGGCAGCTAACCCTCTCCGGTGGCCTGCCCACGACGGAGCGGCCACGCGGCGGTCCTGCCTCCGCATAGACAGCAGAAACCCGTCCGCACTTGCAGGTCTTCTCTGACTGTCCTCCGGGGGACGGAGAAAGCAGCGCATCTCTGCTCTTCCGAGCTCCGGCTCTGCACTGAAGCAGACGGAGAAACACGTACCAGAGCATCTTGGTGAGTCTGCAGGTTCGGGTGTGACCACCCGGCACACGAGTTGTTGGGTGGCGGCTGTCTGACTCAGGGAGCTCCCGGCTCAGGCTGTCTCAGCTGCATCCCTGGGGGCCAGACTTGCTGTCACTGTACTTCTTCCCCGGAGTCCAGCTGGGTCCAGGTCTAGCTGGGACCTGCCTGCTCCTGAGGACCGAGAGGGGCGGGCCAGCAGAGACAGTGGGAACTGAGGACAAGAGTCAGGGCCCAGCGGTCCTCT
Source organism: Lyroderma lyra (assembly GCA_004026885.1). Taxonomy (NCBI): domain Eukaryota; kingdom Metazoa; phylum Chordata; class Mammalia; order Chiroptera; family Megadermatidae; genus Lyroderma; species Lyroderma lyra. The sequence continues at coordinate 21,257 of PVJL010013775.1, forward strand.
GATGTGTGGGGCGGGCCACCTGTTTCCCTGTGTCAGGTTGGACACAGAAATCAACCTACCCAGACTGGACTCGTTTTTAAAATGACGTCACCATGGCACATTTTAACGCTGTGCCCTTGGCGTGGGCCTTCTGTATTACAGAAGCAGCTCAATAAAGAATGTTCCTGAATCACTTATGAAACTGGTACAATGCTCCTTATTTAGTTTGATGTCGTTTGTCTGAGGGGCCAGCGGACCAATTAATTTCATAAATCTGGTGCGAGTCCAGCTCCTATTTCCTGAAGATGATTTTTAATACTTGTTTTGCTTTGGCAACTAGAAAACTCAGAATTAGATCTCATGTTTAGTTATGTTTATGGCCTATCTGTCCCCTCTGTCCCATCTGCCAGGCTCCTACATTTTAAAAAGCGTTTCTCTTTTATGCAGCAGAATTTTCTTTATTGGAAACCACCATAAATCCTTTCTAGGAGTACACAGAGTGTACGTACCCGGCATAGCCCCATCTCGGGAGGAAGGTGACCGCTGGCAGAGGCGCAGTCTCTTGCATTAAACAAGATCGTTAACATTGTTCAACCAAAAGCAAACCCGCATCTTGGACAAATCCAGACACTGCACCGGGCAGTTCAAAAGCTAAAGCCAGAACAAGGCTGGGAGACTGTTCTGGATTAAAAGAGGTGAAGAGACACGACAACCAACGCATTGACCTTTGATTGGATCTTGGTTCAAGAAAAACCAAAACCAAAACCAAACCAAACAGCTATATAAGACATTTCTGATGCAACTGAAACAACCTCTAACATGACTGGGCAGTAAGCGATGCTGCAGGTCACTTTAATCGGCGTGGTAATGGTATCGCGGGTACACGAGTGTGAGAGGATGTCTTGGGACGATGAAATATTTACTGTGAAGTGTCATGATTGTTTTCAATTCACTTTTAAATGGATAAGAAGAAACAAAACAAAACAAAACACACATACATATATTATCATATATACATATACATAGATAGATAGATACAGATAAAGATGTATATGGAGGCTGTCTGGGAAAAATTCAGCCATCGTCAATATAATAAGAACGGTTACATGGCTGGACACTTTCCGGACAGCCCTTGTGCGTGCGCACGCACGTACACGCGTGCACATGCACACGCACGCACGCGCGCGCACACAGGCACACGCACACGCATGCACGCGCACGCACGCACGCGCACACACACATGCGCGCGCGCAGGCACACGCACGCACACGCACGCACGCGCGCACACACATGCGCGCACGCACGCACGCACACATACACACACAGGCACACGCGCGCGCACACACACACACAGGCACATGCGCGCACGCGCGCACACACACACACGCAGGCACGCGCACGCACACGCACACGCACACACGCGCATGCACGCACGCACGCAGAAAGAGGGACAGAATAAATATGGTAAAATGTAAACTCCTGCGAGACCCGGGCTGATAATCCCTAGCTGTTTGCTGCATTCTTCTTTGCGCTTTGCTGTGTTTGGACATCTTCACAGTAGGTCGGGCAGAGGTACAGTAAAGTCCAACATTTATAGATCAACCCAAGATACCCAATGGCAAATCACTTTCTGGAACCCCAGGTGTACCCCAAACAACTTAAAGTGGCGGAGCAAACATTAATGGGTTCAGGGAATGGTCATAATACTTAGCAAGTAAAAGCGAGCAGACATGGCCGCAGTTTTGCCCATCGCAGTGTGTAGGGCAGGTGGCGGAGCAGCATGGCAGCGGGGACAGGAGTCTGCTGCCCAGCAGCCACCATCAGGAGGAGGGAGAGCTGCCCCATTGCCTCTGGGCGCCCACCCACTCAGAAAGGCTAGACTCAGCTGCCTCTCCGGTGGTCCAGCGAGCCACATGGGCCGCTGCAGTTCAACATGAAGCCACCTCTAGTAAAACCTATTGCTTTCCATTGTCACCCAAACCCAGAAATAGAAGCAGTAGGAAGCCCATGTCACCTGACCACCAGCACCACGTCACAGGCTGCGAAGTTAATCAGACAAGATTCTTGCACTCATGGTGTCTAAGGTCTAGTGGCAGATGCAAGCAATGATACAAACAAGCAAACAAATATATGTGTTTGTACACAGGCATATAAATTTATCTAGTTACAAACTGATTCGTTCTTGAAAGGACATAAGTGGGTGCAGCTGAACAGTGGCCTTTCTTCCCCTCCCATTGGTGTTGGTCACTGGGCAGCCCCCCAACTCTGAATTCCCTCAGCACAGGTGAGAGCTGGTAGAGGAGAGCCCAGGTGCAGAAACCACATGCAGTGGGCCAGGCTGGGTCCACGAAGGATGACCCAGATGAGCCAGGACAAGTGACACGGGCCAGACCTTACAGGTGGGCAAGCATTTTGTTTATTCCAAGTGCATGGGTGGCCATGAACCGCTTTAAGCAGTGACGTAGGTGTTAAAACACCGCCCTGGTGCTTCTGGGGCAAACTGACGGCAAGTGGCCAGCGTGGCAGCCATTGCTGCAGTTCAAGTGACACAGAGCGTCCTTACACTGGGGCAGTGACCATGGAGGGGGACAGGAGTGGACAGGTCCCGTGCACACTTTGCAGATGGAACGGACAGGCTTTGCTAACGGGTTTGGTGTTAGGGCTGAGAGCAGGAAAGCCCAAGGTGACGTCTAGGTTTTGGGTTAAGCAAACGGTGGGGCCGGGGAGGGTGCAGGGCTGGAAGTGTGCGGACTGGGCAGGGGACGCGGGAGTCAAGGGTCCAGACAGGTTCTCGTCCTCTGAAGGACATCCTCCTCCTGGCCGGTCAGGTAATCCACCAGGTGCTTGCTGAGGGCTCACCACGTACCACGCTCTGCACATTCACCGGGACCGTTTTCCCCCAAAGGTGACTTGGAAGGACTTACATAGCAGCCGCAGGGACAGGAAGGCCGTGCAGAAGGCACGCCGTCTGCGCATGCCTTGCACACGCCTTCCTCCTGCCTGGGCAATTCCGATAGCACTTGCCTCCCAAGAGCAAACCTCACACAACAGACTCCAGACCCTGTTTGTGTCACGATGCAAAAAAACAGCAGCCACATGAACTCCCTTGCTTCTGTCCTCTGATCTGCTGATCCCCCTGCGACAGAAAGCCAGGGAGCCCCCTTTTACCTCATAACCTACTGACTGGGGACCCCTGGTGCTAGAGGCTCCTGGGCTAGCCCTTACAGGATTCTAATCTGAACGTCCCCGTCCCGAGGCTGAGAGAACAAAGAAACCCGCTGCCTGAGCTGGAAGCTTCCTGGAGGCACCTGGGATGGTCACGGCCTGGGGCAACCCCAAACTCACCCCTCCTGGGCGGCTTCACGTGGGCTCATGGCCGCTCATGCATCTGTAGCTGGGGCACAGCGCGCCCCGTCCCTCCTGGGAAGCCGCCGTGAGCCCCCGGAGCAGCCCCGGAGTGCAGGGGCCTCGGGGGCCCGCAGGTGGCCATGCAGGGCGCAGCGAAGGCACCGGATGAATAATTGACAGGCCGAGGTGGAATTACCGCGGTGAGTTCCGGTCCCTCCCACAGCCCAGCCCTGTCCTGTGCCTGCGCTGCCACTGCCCTGGGGAGTACTGCTCTCTCCAGCAACGACACCCAGGCCAGCACGCAAAATCCATTGCCTCCTGGCTGGTAACACACTTGCACACTTCGTCTCAGGCTCACATGCACGCGCATGGAACAGTATTAATTAGCACGACCTGGGGTGGGGGTGGGGTGGGGGATGTGACAACGCCGGCAGGCTGGGAGACACCCTTGGAGGGCAGAGGGACACATTTGCTGGAACTGGGCTGCCCAGTGGGGGAGAGGGAGCCCCACTTTCCATACCGAGGTGCTCGGAGACCAAGTGGCTGCTTCTCCATTCTCTGCCTGTCTTTCACCCGTTTTCTTCCTCCAACAGATGTTTAGTGAGCATTTACTGTGTGCCAGGGCTGTGTACGTGGGCAAGGATACAGCAGTGAACAAAACAAGTCCCTGCTTTCCTGGAGCCTCCATTTGGGTGGGGACAGGGAGAGGGGAGGAGGGCCAACCCAGGCAATGAGAAAATAACACAGTGTGTGTGAGGGGGTGATCAGAGCAATCACCCCGAAAGGCTGAGATGGGGAAGTTATGCCAGCCACTCGGGAGGCGCCTTGCCCTCCCGCGGTGAAGTCTTACCGTCATCTCATCCCTGTGCAGTGACGTGCTGCTGGCGCGTTCCAAGCGCTACGCCGCAGCACGCCGGCCGCGCAGTCCCCACCTCAGGGCGGGGCGCCCATTGCCCCCGTTTTATGAAAGAGGAAACTGGGGCCCTGGGGCCCAAGGCCACAAAGGTAACGGTCAGGTTGGTACTTGACTCCCAGCAGCTGGCTCCGAGCCCCCTCCGGAATGCTGTGCTATGTCGGAAATACAATCTGTACAAAACACGTAAGTGTGTGATCAGTATATGCATATTTCCTCCTGCTTTCCAAACGTGTGGCGAACCCAGAACTAACCTGACAGCGCTTCGGTGCTTCTTGTTCTTGCCTAAATTTCCAGTTGATTCCCAAAGTGGGCAAGAGAGAGTAGGCTTATAGGGGCCACTTACTAGGTGAGGACCCTGAGTCACCCAAGGGTCCCCAAGTTGCCTGAAGCCAGGGCCTGTGTCACCGATTCCGCCTGCTGTACTCAGCTACACCTGCTCTGGCTGGGATGTTAGTGGCTGGGTTTCGGTTTGGGGACCCAGTGGGTGACACTCGAGAAGATAGGAGTTACACCAGCTCCTGGCTCCCGCCAACCAGGTTTCCATGACAAGGGTGCTGCCTGCTAGCCAGGTGGGTGGTGGGTGTCCCCAGGAACCGGTGGAAGGTGGGCAGGGTAATGCCATGCTCCGCTCAGGTCATTGCCCAGGGCACTCCACCGTATTGCCACCCACCACTCTTTGAGAGGAGGACAGCACTAAGGGCAATGGCCTTGTCCTGAGTGAGGGGTATGCTGAGGAATCCAGCCCCTGAGTGCAGGAGCAGGGAGAGCCAAGATTCCTGGGCACCCAGACTTGTCCACAGAGCACATCTGGCTGGATTCTGGGTGCCCTAGAAATCCTAGCCCCCGAGACTAGAACCAAGTTCTCCTGTGCCCCGGAAAGTCCTCCCTGCCCCCACTGCCTGGCCTGGCCTGGGAGGATTAGGAGCAGTTGGAGTGCGCATTTGCAGGGAGCAGCAGCTCTGAGGTGGGGGACACCTGGACTTGCATTCACCACAGGCAGCTGTCCCCCACCCCACCCCAGTGCACGCCCAGACGCCCAATGAGCCCCAGTGAGCTTCCCCGAGTTTTCTCCGGATACGCCGCGCTGGAACAAGCTCGGCTCCCTCCTGCTGCCCGGCTGCAAAGCAGCCCTTGATGAGGTCGGCCAGTCCGAGAGCTAGGCAGCGCCGCGCTGAAATACGACGACAGGGGCCGAGGCCGTGAGGACGCTGCGAAGGGAGACATGTGCGCGGGCGGCCATGTGAAAACAATTAGGACAATAAATGTACTAATTGCTGGAAGTAACTTAATAACAAAACCACAGGGCTCTCTGCTACTAGTCCCAGCCGCTCGCTACTCCGGGGGTGCCCGTTGCCCGAGGGGCCGTAGATGCCAGGTCTTTGCAGCAGTGCTGGTGGAAAGCAAGCGGAGTTGGTGATTGCGAAGCCAACAGCCCGCGGGCTCGCGCGGGGGCAGGGGGCTCGGGGCCGAGGCGTCTCTTAAAGCTGCGGGCAGCGTGGCCTGCTGCGGCTCACCTTCTGCCCTCGCTCCTTTCAAACCAGAGCGCTGGGCGTCACTTGGATTTTGGAGTCTTTGAGAACCGATTTTGAACAAGTAGAGATTCAAATGCAGTATTTTAAAGAGACTGGGAGTTTTAAGGTTGAATGGGTGGAAATGAAGGAGTGAGAAGAGGTGGGGATCCACTCTTAGGTTGGGTAAAGAGCCTTTAGGGTCTGGGTCCCCAAGTCTTTGGGGGGCTGCTTGTGACAGAAATTAGGCATTGCTCCCTGACATTAGGAGTAAGTGTGGTATGTTTGGAGCCCAGAAGGACCCTTATCCGCTCAGAGGTCAAAGACAACCGTCAAATGTGTCACCTTGCCTAACTCCAGGGTACCCATAGGACTGCGGTTTCCCCAAGGAGATGGGCTCTTGGTGCCTACGTTTCTCTTAAAGTTGCCCAAGTCTTTAAGGATTGAAATCACTCAATCTATGTTCTTTTTTTCCTCTTTGAAATAGTCAGAAAAAATAGGCCAAAGTATTTCTGCGAACTTTGTATCTGCCTCCACTCTGTATTTGACCAGATCTCAATGCGAAGTTGCATTCACAAAAATTGGGAGTTCTGTCGGTACGTTATTGTGATGTTTTACGATTGCAATGAGTAGTTCGTTCGTTTGTTCTCCAATTAAAATGATCGTGGCCTGAAATTTCGGAGTTGTAAAGACCCCATTTGCTTCTGCTGGAGTGTTCCCAGGAGATGTCCAGCCAGCCCTGCTGGGAGGCTGAGGGCAGGAGGGGCAGGAGGGGCAGGAGGGGACACCTGTGACCCTTTGCACGCATGGGGCCTCACTGAGGACGGTCAGTTTCTCTGGGGGACGGTCAGTGAAGCCCTCTCTCCAGCTGCCATAGCAAGAGACAGCAGAGCTGGCCCAAAGGGGTTCCCCTGAACCTCCTCAGAGGTTGAAACCTTGAACTTCCTAAAAATTTGGAGAGAAATAATGTTTCTGAGGCTGTCTAACCTCTAGCTACTGAGAAGTTTATTCTCGGATTCGTCCAGATGTTCTGAGACTTGCCTATGAGAGGGAGTGCCTTGTTTTCAATTGTGACTAAATTGCACAGCAGTCTTACATTATTGACCCATTCTAAAGGATACTTATTAGGAAAGTGGGTTCTGAGGCCCTGGCAGCATTCTTTTCATGTTTTATCCTTAGAAGGAGCTGGGCTTGTTCTGAGCAGCCGAAATAATGCTTTTGTCACTAGATACGGATGCTTCTAACCGGTCACGTGATGTCTCTGGGTTGAGCACAAGAAACTCCGATTCAAATTCACCTCCAGCAAAACGGAGCAGGTCTTGGCACACAGGCTTCAGGCCTGCCTTCTGATTGCTGCCACTGCTTTGCTTTGTCCTCTGTCACATCTTCCTCGACACAGGCACTTCTCATTCATATGATGAAGAATTTCAAACATAAATGTTTATCTTGTTATTGTAAAAAAGTCAGATGTGCACACCATAGCGAGCACACTATAATGAGCCCTCACGTATCCACCGCCCAGCTGCATGATTTCCAACTTTGAGCTGATCTGTGAACATTTATTTTTCATCTTAGTGGAGTTTGGACTCTTTGCAAGTCCCCCAGATTCTTTTTCTAATGAGACGGAGAGAGCATTTTAAATAACTACAATAAATCAGGGGTTCTCATCTGGAGGTGATTTCGCGTGCGCACGCATACACACACATGCACGCACACAGCCCATGGGACGTGTGACAATACACGAGTATGGAGGCATTTTTGGTCGCCACAGCTGGGAAGGGGCAGTGTGGCATGGCCATCGAGCAGAGGCAGGGATGCTGTGCAGCATCCTGGGACGCGCAGGATGGTCCCCACCGCCCAGAGCCATCTGGCCACAAAGGGCAACAGTGCCAAGGTCGGGGAACCTCGCAGTAAAAGAAAAGGAGTATTTTTCGAGCTGGAATATTGCTAGGAAATCAACTTTGAGTAAAGCAAAGCCTGCATGTCCAAGTTGAAAAGTGTCCACATCCTATAGGTGGCTTGTAGTACAGTCACGGTGCACACGCTGGGACACCAGTAAGAAACTGGTTAAAAGGGGTTGTGTCTGGGCGAATGGGGTGACAGGGCAGGGTAAAGGCTTACTGTTCCCTGTAGACTTCGTGTCTTCATATTTTATGATATGCGTATCTTATCTGTGTGACATGGTACATTTGAATTACACGGAGAACATGACTGTTTTCAAAGAATTAGAAAACACAAAATTCTCATTAAAAAAAAAAAAGCTTTTCCAGTGGTTGTGTAAGGAGACCAAAAAGAACCTTCCAAAGGCTCTCCAGAGCACCGTGTGCCTGTCAGACACCGCACGCAGCTCGGCGAAGCCCAGGGGCCATTAAGGGAATCAGAAACACGTGGAGGGATGGCAGTTTGGTCCCTGCATGATGGATCAATTGTGGGAGAGTGACGTTACATGAGATGGTGCCCAAGCCAAGCCTCTGAAACTAATGAGCCCTCAATGCGGGGAGTGGGTCTCGCGGGGGCCAGGCAAGGTGGGGTTGGGGGCGACCTGCTGCCTCACCCCGCAGCAGTGCAGGCAGGGAGCAGCCCCAAGCCTTACGGCTGAGTCCGTCCCCTGCCGGCTAGTGGCCACGTGTCCCAGGGAAGTCACTTGCCCGTGGCCTGACCTTCCAGAGGGGACAGCGAGGGTGAGTTGTAAATGGTGTTGGAAGGAAGGTCAGCCCCTTGCTTCTCTTAAAGACAGCAATTTTCCAACAGGCCCAGGCAAAAGGCTGCTGCTCGGGGTGGGCTCACGGGCCCTCCCCCTCTCTGTCCTCCCCTTCCTCCGGGCTCCCCCTGCCCTCTCAGGTCTAGCTCCCAAGGCCTCTTTGGAGTCCCTTGTAGTCGCTCCCCTCCACCTCGGGGTCTTTGCACATGCTGTTCCTTCTTCCAGACACACCCTTCCTTCCCCTCTTTCCTGGTTAATGTCCGTTCATGCTCCCCTCCTCCAGGAAGCACCCTTTGATTACCCTAGGAGGTCACTGGGACCTCTCTCTCCTAGCACTTCACGTTATTTGTGTAATGATGTGATACACATCTGCCTGCTCTAAGCTTTGGGGGAGCAGGGTTTGAGTCTAGTTTGTTTTCTTGACCCTGGAGCAGCACCTGGTGCATAGTTGGGGCTCAGCAAGTACCTGTTGACTATGTGACCCACACAGTAACAGAAGTAGCCCAGCCCCAGAGGTGTGTGCCACCAAAATCTGGTCCAGGCACCCCAGGAAGAGCAGACAAGATGGGAGGAGCAAAGGGGCCCCAAGATGCGGGAGAAGTTGGGGGCCTGGGATCTGCTGTGACTTCGCCAGAGTGGGGGCCTGTGCATGGCCGGGTCTGGTCTCTGGTAGAAAGCACGCCTGGGTCAGGAGCCTGACCACACCCCGACTTCTTCCATGTCCCTCCTCTCCTAGCTGGTCTCGATGGAGGAAGGCAGGCCACACTGATGCTCGAGTGATGGTGATGGTGACCTTGTGACATGTCTGATGCTCGCTGAGAGCAAGACTGGGGGAGCTGCCTTTTGTTTAATCCCCACCCGTGCGCCATGCCTGAGTTACCAAGGCGCTGAGTAAATGTCTGCAGCGTGGGCTTCCCGCCAGGCCCAGAGGGTTAATTTTTGGAAGTTTTGTTTTCTTGTCCAGCTTGCCACGATCTCTGTCAGCATGAGTAGAAGTGCAGACTGAAAGGAAGGGGGTTTGCTTCAAGCAAGACTTTTCTTTCCCTTCAGGTGTACATTGAACACACACACACACACAC
>PVJL010013776.1:0-18122 GCA_004026885.1 Lyroderma lyra
GCTTTTAGCCTATCGTCGCCGCCGTTCCGCGACGCTCAGACCCAAGATTAGCCACTCAGAGGCCTGTTGCGAGGTTGCCCGAGGGAAAAAGTGAATGATTGGCATGGCATGGAGGCGGGGAACTCCCTGACGTAAAGGGCGTGACCAGGGCGGGGCGCAGGGGTTTAGAACTTTCCAGGTCTGCAGAGCCGTTAGGGCGACGAACCTGCGGGGCGAGTGAGATATCGCGGGGTTTGGCGAGGCCGGGGCGGGGCTGCCGCCGCGCCTGTGCGCAAGCGCAGTCTCGGGCCGGGGCGGGCTCGCGTGTCTCGAAGTGGGGGAGGTTGGGGGAGGTTGGGGAAGGTGCAGGGAAGCCGAGGTTCTGGAGGTGGGAGCGCATGAGGCCTGTTTTGGGGAGTAGGGGTAGGAATGGCGGCGGGGGCGGGGGGAGAAGCCGAGGTTGTGCTTCTTGGAACTTTCCAGAAGCCGGCCAGAGTGTTGCGTGGACGGCAGTGCCGGGGCGAGCTCTATAAACGAGTCTTAACGACGCTAACGACTACAGTCGCACTAAATGTGGATTTAAAAACTTCGGCTCCTAGTATTGCACCCTACTTTAAAATACATGTACGTGTAAAATAAAGTTGCTGGGAGGAAATACGCCAAGATGCTTTTTTTTTTCCTTTAGGTGACAAAAGTGACCATTTGAGTATTTTTCACATTTGCCACAATGAGCATGTGTGATTTTTGCAGTAACGTGAGCTGGATGCGGTGTTAGTTGCAGCGTGGTGCAGGTGAGGGCACGGGTGGGCCCGCGCCCCCGCCCCCGCCCCGCCGCGGGCCTTCACCTTCAGCGCTCAGCCCACGGTCAGTCTTCAGAAAGGGCTTCCTTCTGCCCTGCACTCAGGAAGTCCCCGCTTTCCCCATTCTTCCTCCTTTGCACCATTTGGGGTTCCAGCCCCGCTGTCCTGAGTTGGTTGCATGCTTGCTGGGGTTTTGTCTGGTCCCTGCACATGCGCTGTAGCATACTGCACATAACCCTGCGACGAGGGCAGGTGTGTTTTTTTTTTTCACCACTGGACCCAGAACATAGAGTCCCTTGCACGTGATGAGCACTAAATTTTAAGTAACAAGTGATAGTAATGTATGCCTAAACAATCGGGTGCGATTATGTACTGTGCGGGTAAAGACAGGAAGAAAGTGCAGGGAGATGCATAAGGAGATCACTAACTTCCCAGCAGAACCTGGGAAAGAAAAGCGTCCTAGGAGATACCTTTTTACAGAGCTATACTGTGGAAAATTTCACACAAGTACACTAGTATGAGGTCTGCCAATTAAGTTTGTAAACTCATCCTAAAAAAAGTACTACCTACCTCATAGCTGAATATCACCATCGTCACCTTTGAAGGACTCCCCTTGGGAAGCTGTGCACCAACACCAGTGCCTAGTCTACCCTTCAAAGCAATTTTGGAACTTTTTGTTTTCTGGGATGGCCATCAGAGCTATTGTTATATGACCCTTGCTGTCCTGACTGTCATCAAAATGTCTTCCTTTCAATATTTCCTTCATCTTTCGGTAAAGAAAAAAGTCCCTGGGGGCCAGATCAGGTGAGTAGGGAGGGTGTTCCCATACAGTTATTTGTGTGCTGGCGACAGACTCCCTCACAGACGTGCCGTGTGAGCTGGTGCATTGTCGTGATGCAAGACCCATAAGTTGTTGATTAAAAAGTTCAGGTCGTTTTCGTCTTAAGTTTTTCACACAGCCTTTTCAGCACTTCCAAATAGTAAACTTGGTTGACTGTCCAGTTGGTACAAATTCATGAACATTCCCTCTGATATCAGAAAAGGTTAGCAACATCATTTGGACTATTGATTTGGACTGATGGAACTTTTTTGGTCGTGGAGAACTGTCTGACTTCCATTGTGCACTTTGACGCTTTGTTTCAGGGTCGTATCGGTACCCCCATGTCTCATCACCAGTGATAACACGGCCCAGAACATCATCTTGCCTCTCCAAAAAGTCTTGGCAAACTTTGACTATTCTTTGCTTTTGCTCATCGGTGAGCTCCTTCGGGACCACGTTTGCACACACCTTTCTCATGCCAAGGTTTTCAGCTAAGATTTTCCTGTTTATCTATTGATGTTTACTTGGTCTGCTGTGCTTGTCACGGTCAACTACGATTTTGACCGACAATTAGATGAATTTTTGCAATGTTTCCATCAATTCTGCTCATTACTGGCCGCCCTGACCTCTTCATCAGTGACGCTTTCTCTCCCCTCAAAAGAACGTTTAATCCGTTTGAACGTTGCTGTTTTCTTCATGGCATTATCCCCATAAACTTGGACTGACATGTCCCTGATGTCACTTCCACTCTTGCCAAGTTTCACAAGTTTGTTCATTGCTCTAATTCAAACTCTGACATTCTTGAGACGGCACACAAAAACACACAACAACAATGATGAGCACCAGTCAGCAAGACACCACCACACGTCAACACGAACGCAGCTGTGAGACACAGACAGACCAAGGTCAGGACCCCTCTCCGAGCTGTGTGCACAGTGCTGCCAACGTAAGTGCACGGTGACAAGTTCACCAACTTGTCAGACTTCGTATGATCAACTCCCCTTACCACTCAGCTTCAACAATAAACATTTGTCCATCTTGTTGTATCTATTCCCCTCGTTTTATTTTTTTGCTAGAATCTTTAGAGACATCCCGAATATAATGCCATTTTACTCTGAAATGACAAATACTTTTGTGTCTAAATCCAGCCATAAACGCCTCTAGTTTTCACATTACCCGGCTGGATACTTTCCGGACAACGCTCCTTCCTCTGTCCTTACGGTGCACATCTCCCAACGATTAAGATATTTGGCACCATGTCATTACACATACGATTCCTCAGTGTTCTCAGGCGCCTGTTTTAGATTGATTTCCCTGATTCACAGATGCCTTTTTCGTGGTTGGTGGGTTGCTTGGTTTGGATCCACACCCAAGCTTGGGCTTACACAGTGGATTTAGTCATTGTCTCCTTTAAACAAGCCGCAGACAGTCCACCTTTTAAAATACGATTTATCCGAGAAACGAGGTCACGTGTGCCTGTGGAACGTTCCACAGTTGCTTGGAAGCAGTGTCATTTGCTTTTTGTTTGTTTTTTCCTATAATCTGGTATTTATATCTACGTTAAAACAACAACAGTTTGTCCAAATCCATTGAGCAATCAAGCGGAGGCTGTTAGGCCTGGTCAGTGCACGTAGCCTCTCGCCTCTGCAGCAGAGGGGGCAGAGCCGTGAAGGCCAGAGGAAGCGTGGTGTCTGCGAGGATGCCCAGGTCCAACCGGCGGCCCAGGACGGCTTTGAATTTGAATGTGGCCCGACACAGAGTCTCAAAACATCATGAGATACATTTTGCGACCTTTTTTTTTTAGCTCATCAGCTATTGTTCATGTTTGTGTAGTTTAAGTGAGGCCCAAGACAGTTCTTCCAGTGTGGCCCAGGGAAGCCACAAGGCTGGACACAGCTGCCCTGTGCCCAGCTGGGAGACTGGGTGCTGGGCTCCCTGTTCTTGTCTGTTCTTGTCCCCCACCCTACCCTCCCCGCCCCCGACAATTTATGAAAGCGACAAGGGCCTTCTTCACACTGATGGCGAGGACAGAAACTGTTGGGGTGATTCAGGTAGAGGTAAGTGCTCACGAGTGGACAGATGGGTCAGTGCCTGATGGTTTCGAGCAGGCCCTTAGGGAAGGCCCCACTGAGGAGTGGCCTTGAGCTGACACCTGCATAACAGAAAGGGCACAGCCCGGGAGCAGTGAGGACAGACCGAGGAGGGCCATGGGACTTGGCGAAGGGTTTCAATACAACAGGAGGGGTGACCTGGTGGAGTCGGTGTTTCACTAGGCGATGCGGACTGGTTTAATTCCCCACCTGGTTCACCGGACAGCTAAAGGACACGGACACGTTCAGGGACCACGCTTGCCCATAGCAACCCACAGAGAATGCACGTTCTCTGAAAGAAATAACACAGGCCTCCTACACGGACAGAACGACTTGCCTCCTCGTGAGAAGGCATTTCCCACTCTCCAGAAGGAGGCAGTTACGGGGCGCCCTCAGGTGCCTGGAGGAGAGTCTGCTCAGAGTCAGGAGACGGTGAACTAAACCATCGGTGCTCACCCTCCAAAGCCTTTTATACGAAATGGGTTTGGGGTGAGATCCATCGTGTGCTCCCTCCCCTGCTCACCCTCTGCAATTCCGGCAGCAGCCGTGAGAGGGAGGGCCGCTCTTCTCTTGTTTACGAGCAGTGACTTCAGAGATGTCGCTGCCTCTGGTCTTTCTGCCGCACGTTTGTAGGCAGGGGTGTGTGTGCTGAGGAGGTGCTCACAACCGGCTCTGGCGGGTGGAGGAGGCCCTAGCACTGCTTGCACGCTTCCTCGCCTCCTCGGTATAAATACTCCTGGTACCTCATTTCAGCTGTTTAGTGACCGAACCACAGGATTCCTAAGAGCTAAGCGTGGGGCCAGCTCCAACACGCGGCTGGCTAGTCAGTCGTAAGGTGCAGGGAGCCAGCTGGACTGGGTGGGAAGACTGGCCCTTCTCGGGGACCGAGCCCTGCCCAGGACCTGGTCATGGAAACGTGTCATTCAGAAATATGGCCTTTTCTCATCGGTACCTTTTAAACTAGCAAGTACAATAGAAAAAAAAATTAGTTAACAGGCTGCAGGGAAGTAGAAAATAACAGAACACAACTCTTGCGAGCCCAGTATTGGAGATCATAGAAGATGCGACATGCCCTTCCCGAGGGTAAGCGCTGCGGAAAATTCACACTGTGCCTCGGTGGTTCCATGTGCACTTGATCCGCAGCAGAACCAAAGAGAATGGAAAGGCCACTTCTGGTATACCACACACATTTGGTGTTGGGGTGTAAGTCCATTTCAGTCGGGGGTGAGAGGGAAATTCTTTTATTTCAGTTCTTGGATCTAGCAGTGATTTAATCCTCTTCACTTGGTTCACAGGTAAAACTTAACACCAAAATAAGACGGAAAAATGAAGGGACGTTTATCAGACCAAAGGAAAAAGGAACAGATTAAGTTTGTTGTTCACCAAAGAGTGGACGTCAGCCTGAGTGGCACCTAACTGTGTGACCCAGTGTAACGAGATCGTGGGACAAATACAGACCACGGGGCACACCGATGTCACGACGAGTGGTTCAGGACGCAGGCTCCCCAGGTGTGGCCCCGGCAGCAGCCCCTGGGAACTTGCTAGAAGTGCACCTGCGCAGGACCTCCCCAGGCTCTGAGAATGATGGGGTCGCTAGGAATTGTTTCCCCCGAGCTGTGTATTTATTCTGCCCTACTCTTGGTGAGCCTGAAGCCCAGGCTTTATATTTTAAAGGGGGGCTTCTTCTGCTTTGTATTCTTTTTATAACATAAAATTCTATTATGAAGGAACGCTTAGAGGCAAAAGACAATATTTAGCATAGGAGGGCTGTCCAGAAGAAAATCCGGCCATTGTCAACAGAACGAGAATGGTTACGTGGCCGGATACTTTCCGAACAGCCCTCGGATGAGTCTCTGTGACATTAAAAGGAGAATAATAAAATCGACACTCAGTTTAGGAACTAGAGCATTACTAATGCTTACAACTTCCCAGCGCATCTCCGAGGCACTGTTTGCTGAGACGGAGGGCGGTGAGGTACGGTTATTTCCACGTTTCTTCTTTTTATTTACTTCTTCAGTGTCGGTCGCGTTAGGTTTAACCCTCTTCAAGGGTGAAACATAACTTCCGGTTTGTGTTCTCATTTGTCGTGTCCTCGTCCTCAGTGATGATCCAGATGAGTCAGTTCCTTAAAAATGTTCATTTCTGTAGACTTGAGAACTCACATTATTGGTTAGCTTCAAGGTTGTAGCATATTAGTTTTAATTATCCACAGCTTCCAATTTTATCATAATCCATAATATCCTCATTAAAAGTCTGATTCAGTCCTTTTTTTTTTGTAAAAATGTCTGGTGCTCAGACAAAGACTGATTAAACTAGCTATCCAGGCATTAAAAGTTAATGCCTTTTTGTTTCATTTGTACCCACGTATGAGGAGTTACCATGGTTACTGAGAAGGGTCCAGGTAGTGCCAACTTGCAGATGCGCTAACGTACTTTCCCTGGCTCAGTCTCCCAGTGACTTCACCGCTACAGTAACTAGTTTCAGGAAAAGCTGGGGGTTTCCTGTCCTAGATTACTTTGGGGAACTTATCTCTTATTTCACACCCTTGATTCACTCAGCTCACCAGGCACACAGGCACTGTCAGCTGCAGGGGCAGACCGAGGTGACCGACATGGACCAGCACAGCACCCTCATCACCCTTGCCACTGCAGGGAACAATCAGGCTCTGGGGACCAGGGCGCGGATGGCGGAGGGAGGTGGGGGCCTTGGAAGACCTAGACTCCAGTCCAGCCCCAGCACGAGGAGGTTAAATGATATCAGTGTCACCTGTGTCACACCCGGAGCATTACAAAGACCAAGGCTGAGGCAGCTGCTGGCCAGGGCCTGGCCCAGGTCACGCCCTCCGCGAACGTGTCCTGAATCCGCTGGGACAATACACTCGCATGCACGCTACCCACCGGGACCACCCCCCAGACCTGTTATTCGGGTGCCCGTGGACAGCCCCCACTGGTGGAGACGCGTCCTGACTTAGGAAGCTTAAAAGGGCCTTGTTTTCAAAAGCACTCCGCCCGACTTAGCCGCCGTGCTGTGAGCTCAGAGATGACGTGAATAATCGCACTCCGGAAAACTCACTACCATCGTGGGTGAAGTAACGGATTCCGGCTTTGCATCCGCCTGTTACGGCCACGCGTGGGGGCGGCGCCACCTTTCTCAGCGCACTCCCTGCTGGGGGCGTCCCCCGGGGCTGCTCCTAGGGGAAGCCCACAGCTTGCAGGCAGAGGCACAGGACGTCAGGCCCCGGCCTCACCACGTGACCGCGTCTGTCCCCTCCGGAACTGGCTGCTCCAGACCCTGGAGCGCAGGAGGAGGGCGGGGTGGGGGGCCCTGGGTCCCAGGTACCTGGAGCCGGGGCTGCGGGGCTCGCCCATTTTTCTGTCCTCGTCCATCGTTAGGTGGCCTCCGATGACAATTGGGTGCCACTGAGCAATTCCAGAAATGACCTATTATTTTCCTGGACGTGTAAAAGCGTGCACACGTTTGCATGTTCGTTGCTTGTGCACGCACATAGCACGCATGCACCGATGCCAGGCCTCAGACCCAGAGATCTTGGTTTCATTGGTCTGGAGTACAGTCCCAGGATTATTAATATTTTTAAAATTAAACGCACACATATACACACACCCCTTAAAAACCACGAACACATATTTGTGGCAGACACGCCACCAAACCCAGATGACGAGCAGCACGTTACATCGTTGACAAACGTTCAGTGGCGACCCAGCAGCTCATATTTATTTATTTATTTTTATGTTTATTTATCTATTTTTTGGCTGGCAGGGGCCTCCCAGAAGCCCACACGGCTGTGTGTGGCCCTTTTTGGTTAATTGGAGGATAGCGACAGCATTGACTGCAGCTCAGAGCTTGCCTCACACGGGCTACCCAATGGGGGTCCCACCCTCCGTGTGTGTGTGGGGGGGTGCTATACAGCGGCATCCAGAGTTCCAATGGGGAACACCGGGCAGAGGCCTCAGGCTGTTTGTGTCCCTCTGCTGGTGGCCATGCTCTTGTGGAGGTGGCCGTCCCCACAGGCCTCCTTCTCCTGTAGCCTCAGGGCCCGGGGTGGTCACCGCTCCATGGTCACTGGCCCATGTGGTTCCCCAGGGCATATTTTCCGGTAAACTCTTTATTAAACCCTCCGCCACCTACCCTAGTGGGACACCTCCCATCTTCCTGCTGGGACTTGCACACATACCACTGCAGTGAAGCATCTGGTTGGCTTTGTCTCCGGGACCCCCTGAGGGCACGCTTCCCCAGGAATCCGCTGCAGGTGTGTGGGGGCGGGCGGTGGCAGGGAGTGTGCGTGGCCAACGCACGGGCTTGGGGCAGGGGGTCGTTAAAATGGGGTGGGTGTGTGCTCAGAAGCACTGGGCCCAAAGCCGCGGTGTGGAGGCGGGAAAGCCGGAGGGAGACGGTGCAGAGCCCTTCACATGCCTGCGTGTGCACGCAGACGACACGGCGGAGGCAGCATGGGGAAGCCTACTGCACACCGGTGTGGGGCGGGCGGGGGACCCGAGGCCAGAGGCTCTGAAGGGGAGCGCAGAACACACCAGAGAAGCTTCCGGCACACGCTGATGCTGACCAGAGTCCACAATTAAAGAGCACAATGAACTCGACCCAGTCTACCCAAGGTTAAAAAATGCACTTCACAAAGGTACGCTGCGGTTCGGGGGGTCGTCCACCGACCTCGGGGTGTCTGAATGGGGTTCTGAAGGAATAGCTCTCCCCATCGTTTTATTGTTTCTATGTTACAGGAGGCTTGCTTCTGCCCGAAGAACCTGGACTTAATTCCCCCACTCTGCGCTATGGCAAAACCTGTGTTACCATGGTTTCTGAAAACAGAATTTCAATGAACAGATGGAGCTACTGAGGGGAAAGCTTCTGATTGGTATAGAAATTTGGAGCAGAATTCAGGCTAAAATGAACACACTTCAAAAAGCCCTACCATTTAGAACGATCGTGAATTACAGCTAACGGTGTATTAACTATCGCATTAAACATTCTTAATTGAGATACGCTCGTGTATATATATACATATATACATATATATAATCTCGAAAATTAGTAAACTCAGTACCAATGTTCACAATATTTTTATCAATAATATGTTTAAACTTGGAGAATGCTGGGTAGAGGTAGATGGAATACAAAAAGTTATTGAGAATTCCTTGTGGATGATTATAATCTATTGATACATTTTGAAAATGTTGAAGTGAACGAACAACGATCATCTAAATACTCATGACCAGAATTTAAATTCTGTTATCTTTGTAGAGGATTTTAATTAAGCACTGGAAAACCACAAGGTGCGAAACAAAGTCAGGGGTTTGGCCCGACTGGCTCTCTGTTGTCCCGTGGTAGTGTAAGTTCAGGTGGGCTCATGGCTCATGGCTGCTCCGAATAAAGACTACAGTTCCCAGTGTCCCTTGCAGCTGCACAGAATCACATGACTATGTCTCAACACAGGTGAGACTATGTCACCATCTTGGAGACTTCCTTAAGATCCAGCAAGTACTGTTAACCCGCTTTCAGGGAGGGGCTTGTCAGTCTTTGCTGGTCATGGTATTCCTGGTACTTAGCACAGAACTGGGCACTTCGTGGGTGCTCAGTGAAATGTTTCCTTGAGAAATTGGGGAATGACACCAAAGATGAAATCATCTCCGCCTCCCGTCATAGTGGTGCTGTCGGGGACCTAGATGGGGAGGGATGTCACTTAGCTCTCCGACACCAGCCCTGCCCTGGGGCAAGTGGTCATACTTGGTGCAACTACACGGTGGTGTATCCAATTGGTGTTTACCTATGGGTGCACCCGTATTCTTATTTTATCCTTATTTCATTCCTACTGAAGTCACTTATTTCACCGTGCTAAGTGACTTCGAGGTGTTTTTTTCAAAAATGTGTCCAAAAGCCACAAAAAAATAAAAAGTGGATATTTTGACTATTGTATGCATTGAATAACATTTTAAGCTGCTTTGTGTGTAAATGACATTATTTCTATTTTTAATTTTTGTTATAGGGTAGTAAGTTTTTTAGCAGAAAATACTCAGACGTACTCAGTGGCATCCATTAGATGTAAGTACAGATAATTAGAATCTAACGGCACTGACGACATAAAACATGTATTACAGACCGTGACACCGAATGGCACAGAAAACGTCGTCGTTGTGGGTAGTGCACGCCGCAGGAAACATTTGTAAAAACCTTGTAAATGGAGAAGAGTTTGTTTGAGCTCGTGGGGCACATTCATTCGGATCGTCCGCGGGTCGCAGCCAGGCGTTAACGACCTCTGTGTCCCCTATTCCCTCCTGCGTCCGTACCTCCAGGTCCTGAGCTCCCGTGGGCCCGGGACTTGCACTCAGCGTGTCTGACCGCCCTCCCCCGCCTGCTCTATCCCAGCCCCCCACCCCCCGAGGGAAACTGCACCCCTTTTTCACAGGCCGTGACTGCTTTTCCACACCCACATGTGATCCGTAGCCCAAGCTCATCGCTCTGCCTTCCAAGTACGCTCAGAGTGTCACTTCTCCCCGTGCTCTGCCCCGTGGGGCCCGGGTTCCGCCCTCGCACGGGGACTGCGGGTCGCCCTGTGCCATACTCTCTGCACCCACCCCTGCACCTTTGCTTCGCCCTCTCTGCAGCAGCCGGTGTCTCCTTCTCTCGTCCCCCAGAGCCAGCCCGGTGGCCCTGGGCGGCATCCTCACCCCTGCAGACACCCTGATGTCAGGCCTGACTGTGCGCCCCGCTGCCCAGCCCTGCCTTGACCTGTGAAATGTCCCCCTCGGGACAGATCAGCCAGCCAGTGGCACCAGGGTCCCACGCGGGCTGGGCCAGGTGCTGCGCGAGGGGTTTCGTCCCTGTTTGGGCCCAGGACGGCCACCTTGGTGCCATCGGAAAGGCCCGTCATCGCCCACAGCTCAGGGGCTGACACGAATGGAGCCGGCTAACTTGGGCCACTTCCCGGAGTTGTCCCCCAGCAGCAATAACACTCACCCCTAACCAATACCGAGTCAGTGACAACTGGCTTGATGGAAGATTCTGGATCCCAATCAGGACTCTGATGAAGGGCTACCATCTGTTTGCTAGAATATGATGTCGGAGACGCGGAAAGGGAAACCTCGGAAATGTTTTGATTTGCTCCACTCGGGGCTTTCCAAATATTTAACGTCTGGAACCGTTCAGACTCCGGAAGCGTTTACTTCCGGCAGCTCAGTTTCGGCCGCGTCGCCTGTGCGGACGCCCGGCCGGGCCGGTCCCGTGAGCCAGTCGGCAGTGTGGGTCATGGCCATTGCTGCGTTGTCTTAGGGTTCCAGCACTGAAGGCATGGGGTGGTGCTGGTGGTGGTGAGCAGGTTCTGGAAGGGGGGCGGCTGCCCTCGGAGGGGTCCCCACGTCTCCCGGCCGCGGGGACGACCCCTGGCAGTGTGAGCTGAACTCACGGGGACAGCGTGGCGGAAACACGGCCCCAAGCCAACCTCAGTGTTCCAGCCAGTCCGGCTCCGCAGGCTGTCAGCATCCCAAAGTGCAGATACCGGGCGATGCTCACGGGTCCCCCTTAGCAACGGGGTTGCCATGGGAACACATTGTAGCTCGCCAAGGGAGAGGAAGCCAGCCCGGGCAGGGCCTGCAGGGATCTCTCATCCAAATACGGACCGTGCTCTCGGGGTGCTCGGGACAGGCGCGCGCCCTGACTTTCTTCTTCTGAGTTTTCCTTTTTCAAAGCACGCCTGCGACCGTCTGCCATCCAAAGTGTCTCAGCTCAGCGCTTGCTGGTTTCAATCTAAATGACGCTGCGTTTTTAAAAAGCCGTGTTTGGGAAGCACGTGGGGATCCGTCATTCACTTCCGTCATAGGGTGCAGAGTGTTATATGCATTTAAATGTTTTGTCCAAACATGCAAGTCCCAAGGAGGGGGCCTAGGTATGCCCGTGACAGGGAAGTGTGTGAACGACGATTCTATAGGAGGTGCGTAAAGACTCGATGGAATTCTGTGCTAATTGAGTGACTTTGTGCCATTCGTGCTTTTGTTGAATCTCACTGACAGTGAACTTTTGGGGGCCGGATGGTATCGGCACTGAAAGGCAGGCTGAGCCGCCCCAGTACCTGATCGGGTGGGAAATTCTAGGGCTGCGAGGAGAGACTTTGTTTCCATTGAGGAAACATTAGGGGCTCCTCTGATTCAGAACTAAACGAGTCATAAATTGGCACTTAGTAAACTGCTCCTAAAGCGTCCTTGTAGGGAGCAGCTGACTCGTATTCGGCAAAGTAGCCTTCTGTGCTGGCATGCGTGTTCCGGGCAGAACTTTCAGAAATCACATCAGAGCACAAAGACAATTACGAAGATTTCCAGAGCTCGCCCTCCGAGAGATGACTCATCATCAGGGCTGGGCACCCTTCCTCGGAGCCTTTCTGTTTCGTGTTTCGGTGTCTGCGTCGTTTTTCATTTTAGTGACTGTGCTCAGGACAGCCCGTAGGACACGTGCATGCAGCAAGCGAAGCGACACGGGCCAGCCTCTCCAGCTGAGAAGAAAAGCCAGCCCGCGCGGGTCACCACGCGCAGAGAGGTGGACTCTGGAGGGGGCGGGTGCCACACGGGAACCAGAGCAAGTGGTGGCACGGAACCCTGATCCTCAGTGTGTGCTGGCTGGTGAGTTAACTTCTGAGGGTGGTTTTGCAGGGACCCCCCACGGGGGCTGGGGGGTGACAGGATTGGCTGTGCCCAGGCGGCTGGAACTGGCCTCTCTGCTCACTACGCCCGGCCGCGCCCTGCACCCCTGTCCTTCACTGAGTCACCATTGGCATCGAGGTGGTGTGAAAAGGTCTATATGTTTCTGAGGCCCGGGACCTTAGAACCAGCACTGCACAGGAAGGCGGTCCCCACGACCGCTGAGCGCGTGACTCTCGGCAGCACTGTTCCTGCCGCGCAGATTCTCGCGCGTCGGGGGACACCGGGTGTGGGGTTCGTGGGGTCCTGCCTTAACCAGAGCGACGCATTAGCCGTGCCGAGGCCCCTGAGCCGCGGGCCGGGGCAGGCCAAGGCCACTGTGTCCACAGGCTTGTGGGAGCTCCTCGGGGCTCTGTTGTAGGAACACGGAGGCAGTACGTCAGTTGTTCTGTCATCTCCAAAGCACGTTTGCAATCGCTGTTCTCATTTAGAAAAAAAGAAATGGTTTTGTGGGATAGAAATCATAGAATTACGAGTTCTACTCTATGAATGGGGAAAAATAAAGTTTGGAATGGAGAAGACAGTGTGCGAAGCCCGGCCGGGCAGCGGGGGGTGGGCCCCGGAGTGCTGGCGGTGTTTAACAGTCAGCTTCCTGGGAACCGGCCAGCCGGCCAGCCCCAATCCGCAGCGTCTGGGGTGTCTGGGGGGTCAGCACTCCTCCACGGCCCGTCTGAAGCCAGCAGGGGTTTCACGAGGCTCACGGAAGCCCCGACGACGTACGCGGCTCTTGCGGGCGGGGACCAGCTCCCTGTAGCCTGACAGCGCGGCTGGGTATAGAAGTCGCGTCCTGTCCACCTTCCTTTGTGTCTGACTGCGTCCTCACCGCCCGGGGAAACTGAGGAGCCATCACGTGCCCCCAGGGAAGCAGTGGGGACGGGCTTGACAGGAAATGGTGCACTGACTGCCCCACGGATGCCCACGTCTTGAGCCTTTGGCTGCTCATTGTCACTTCCTTGCTGAGGGCCGAGTCGGCTCATTTCCGTGAGGGCGTCCTTCCTCTCTGCGACCGTTGCCATGTCTACCGGCTTTCGCTCGAGTCTGCAGGTTTCTGCCGGCCCAGCTGTCCTCCTCCAACGTCTGCAGCCTCGGGAGCTGGAGGAGAGTGGCCTTGCTGAGGTCTGCGTGCAGATTTCCTGTCTGCTTCGAGCCGCTGCCTGTCACCGGCACGTGGGTCCTACGGGCAACATGGAGAGCTGTTGCCGGGGAGACAGGGTCAACTTGAAGGGAAGTAATAAGGGTCCTTCTGCAGAGTCGTGAGCTGGAGCTGGCTGCCCGTCCTGTGACTCTGAGGCCCTCTGCCATGTGCCATGCAGTGGGGGGTGCTGGTGGACACGATAGGCCAGCGACCGCCATGACTGCAGTGACCCCACTGGGAGATACGATACGGATGCCCCGGTGCTGGACCAGGAAAGGCTCCCATCCCCCCGCTGGGCAACGGTGTGTGTCACCCCTGCAGGGCTTTGACCTGCCAACACCTGTTTTGTTGCTATAAAGTCATTCTCAGTCCCATCTCTGCTGTCGTACCGAGGACACATGGATGGTCCACCACTAACTACGTACAGGTAACATGAACACAGGGTTTGGCTTCCTTAAAATAGGTCACACACCTGCACGTGTCCCTTTGGGAAAAACCGTGTTTCTACCCTGCTGTCTGACACCGCAGAGCAGACAGAGGCCAGAGGCAGAGCGGTGCGGGAACAGGGTGGCCCCGCGCCACCCACTCAGCCCTGGTTGCCTAGCGTCTCTCTTCTCACCCCCTCGCCGGCAGACGTGCAGACGGTCCTTCCCACTGGGTCGGGGTTGGTTGCGGACATTCACGGGCTGCTCCAAATGAAACGCTTCTCTCAATCCCTCTCACACGCTAAGCTTCCCACAAATGCCGGTCCAACCTCCCGCCAGGTCACCAGCAGCAGCGACGTGAGCACAGAAGCCCCGCACGTGTCCCCTCCCCACCTTTTGTCACCTTGATCCAGCACACATGTCTCTCTCTGCCCCATCTCACCGAAGTAGGGACCGCAGGCCAGACTTCTTGCGTCATTTCAGTGGGTTCAAGTCCATTGTTCCTGCACCCCTTCTCCATGATATGTGCGTTTGCAAAACGGAAGCGAAACCCCCCAGTTACAGGACAGATAAGCCCCGGGGGTGTCGTGTACAGGAAAGAACGTACTGCGTATCTGCAAGTGGCTGAGAGCGTAGATCCTGAAAGGTCTCATCACAGAAAAACATTGTAACTACGTGGTGACGGTGTTAATGAGACTTATTGGGGTGATTGTTTAGCAGCGGGGTTCGTATGGGTCCCCAGTCACAATGCCCTCCTCCCTCTCTCTTCTTGGCCGGTGGCGGGTGTCAACCCGTTTGTGGAAACTGCTCTGGAAGATTATGCAAAACAGCATTCCACAGGTGGCGCGCGCGCAGGTCACCGCGACGCTAGTAGTCCCGGATCTTATCCAGGACATAAAAACGCTCAGGATGTCCCCATGTTTCGGGGATGAGGCGTCAGAACTGCGTGGAGAACCTCAATAAAAACCTTCAATGTCACTTCCGTTAGCTAATCACGGCCCTGTGTCCCCCGGGAGGATGGGACGGCGTCTCCCCACTGACCTTGGGCCGGGTCAACCGACTTGCTCGGCCCGTGCGCTGTGGGCCGCCGTGACGCGTGTCCCCTCCTGGTCTGAGTGATGCCAGCACCGCCCCCTCTGCACGCCGTTTCATGCACAGACCGCTCTGCCAGCTCAGGCCCTGAGACACAACGGCAGTGACCCAGGAGGGACGTGCAGAGACAGCAGCCAATGTGCCACCCAGACGTGGCGTCTGGTGACTCTGTGAAACCCGGTCCCTGCCGACAATGCCATGTCAATCACAGTAACAGGCAGACGTCCGAGTCTTCTGGAACGGGGAATGTGTATTCTTGTTGTTGCTGACGGGGCTTTCCGAGACAGCTGGCCCGCCATGTGCAAATACACAAACTCGTCTTACTAAGGTGTAGGCGTCACGCAGACACCCACCTCAGAGCTCACGGTGTTTGCACTTCCTGCGGTCAGAGTGCCTGGAAGCCTCCCCTCCATCTCCATGCTCCCCCAGAGGCCACTCTGTCCCCGATCTGTGGGCACCACGGGCAGGCCCTGCTGGTCTTGGCCACACTGAGGCTGCCTGTGGTCACCACGGCAACAGTGTGACGCCATAGTAGCTGGGTCATGAGTGGCAGGACTGGAATCTGAACTCTCTGCCCCCCACTTTGTGCAGCTGTTTTTCTGGGGTGCGGGAGTCAGGCTGGCCGTGGGGGGACGCTGTGCCCTACCCCCCCCCGCCATTAGGCAGGTCGCTTTGGAAATTCACCAAACCTCTCCTGGCTGGTGTCTGGATCTGTGAAGTGGGATGACCCTGAGATGTGGGGGGGTCCGGCCGTGCGGGTTGGATGGGCCCCCACGAAGGGCTCTGCCCAGGGCCTGGCCCTGCAAAGGGCTGCCTGGAGCACGGGCGGAGAGCAGGGAGGGACAGGCCTGGGGCGGGCACTGTCTGCGGTGCCGGTCCGCGGGGCCGAGCTGGGGGGTTCCTGTCCGCGGGGCCGAGCCGGGGGTTCCTGTCCGTGGGGCTGAGCTGGGGGTGCCCGCACAATGCCCGCCCCCAGGTTTCCCACGGCCCCTTCTCAGAGCACAGACATTCCCACATCCAGGGTGTGGGTCTCTGCAGAGAGGTACCGGGACCCACCCCCAGGTCCAGCGCCCCCCAACACCGTCAGCTCCCCGTGCGGCTCACACTTCTCACTTCCCAAACCTCCTGCGCTCTCCTCGCCTCCCCTGGGGTCGCCCCCACCCCACGCTTCCCACCTCCCCTCCCAGCCCCCGTCCCAGCACGGCCCCAGTCTCGCTCCAGCCCTCTGGGGAGCCATTTGCCTCTTGCAGCCTGCATGGCGGCATATGAGGACTTTTAGAGAGTGTCACGCCTCTGCCCTCGGGGACACCGCAGTGCCCCGCAGGGTCCCCAGGGCTCACGTCCCCCTCAGCGGAGCCTGCCCAAGCCGCGGTCCGCAGGCCGCACGATGCGGCCCAACACAAACGCGTGACCGTCCCTAAAAGCTAAGGACGATGCACGGACCTCCTTCGGCTCAGCCCCGTGGGCGTGAGCGTGTTTTAGGGGGGCCCCTGACAGTTCTCCCAAGGGAAGCCACGCCACGGGACGCCCTTACTGTAAGTGTTCACCCTGCACGCGAACCCCTTAAATGAGCCCTCTCAGGGCTTGGGCACAGCCTCGCCTCTCAGGTCAGGAGAAAATCAGCTGTCGGACCCGAGCCCAAGCCTGCGGTCACCGATTCATCTGCAGACGCCCAGCCTGCTCTGTCCCCGAGGCGCTGCCCCCTGTTGCCCATCACCAGCGTCCGGGACCGCAGGGTCCCTGTGGGTTTGGCCGATGGGAGGCACCCACAGGAGACCAGAGAGCGGGGACAGGGAGGTGGGGTTTCTTTCCCATCCCCGCCCCATCATGGCGTCCGCCTGAGCCTAACGTTATTCCTCACCAACCACGGCCCCCCGCCGGCAGCTCCCTCCCCAGAACTCCAGCTGGAACCCCACTGGTTCCAGAGGGGCAGGTGCCTTCCCCCCCTTTCCCCTGAAGGTGGGGTGGCTCCTGGCTCTTAGGAATGCCTGAACCCCATCTCATTAAGGTCTCCCCCATCCCTTGGAGCCACCGGTTTCCTAGTCCACCTCGCTTCACGTCCTGTGACCTCGGGGGTCCCCTCCACTCTCCGGGTGAAGCGCCCAGTCGTCACCAGGTCCCGCTGTGACTGTCAGTGCGCAGGACGCCACCCTCCGAACCGGGCGCGGTGGTGAGTCCCCCGGCCCGAGGCGTCTCATCCTCAGCTTCTCTCTGGGCAGAGTGGCTTGTAGACGCTCTCCGACAGGTCACGGGATCTAAAGGAGGGGACACTGCTCGGCCCGGGGGGACACTCAATCCAAGGAAGTCGTTACAATGGCCCGTGCTGCTGCTGGTCACCGAGTTCCTGCTGAGACCCACGTCTGTGTCCCCCCTTTCACATGCTGAAGCCTAACCCCGGCGGGCAGGCGGGCAGGGCGCGTGGCGGGGCCGTCCTGACTCATATCCGTGCCTCATCCGGGGACCGCAGAGGGAGCGGGAGAGCACAGGGCGAGACAGCCGGACGCCAATGTGCTGGGAACTGGACCGTGGACTTCCAGCCTCCAGAACTGAGAGAAACAAAGGCTTGTTGGTAAAGGTGCCCGTCTACGTGCTGGTGGCACACACACACGCAAGGACACGTGGCGTCCACCCATCACCCGGGGGCCCATCCGTACTCTCCCCACCGTCCCCGGGGCCCTGCTCGCGGCCCGTCTGCAGCACGCGCCGCCTCTGGAGGCCGGAAAAGGCCCAAAGGGGGCTCTCCCGGGCCCTCCGACAAGGACGCAGCCCTGCGCGCCCCTGGACTCGATCCCTCGTGACGTCCACACCGGGCGGTAATGCATTCGGGTCATTGGAGACCACTGAGTTTTGTGGGTACAGCAGCAGTAGGACGCCAATCCGCTTTGAACCAACGGCTCGAAAGCAAACTAAACCGCCAAGTTCTGGAAGGCTCCCACACGGATGCGGGCTGCCGGGCTTTCTCGACTCTGCAGGCTGGCGTGATGGCTTCTTTCTCCCCTGTGCTGCCAGGCAACGCAACGGCCCTCTATGGCCCACCTCTGCGTCGGCACAGAGGTGACAGACCAGG
>PVJL010013776.1:18222-30906 GCA_004026885.1 Lyroderma lyra
TGGGGGGGCACCTCGGGCTTTGGGGGTAGTGTCAGGCCAAGCAGGGACAGGCCCACGGCGTTGTCAGGAGGGTGGGTGGGGGTGGGGGAGCTCGAGCTCCTGGCTAGGGGTGGGGGCAGCTTCCGTTTGGGGGCTGAGCGGCCTTTGGGGTTTCTTCCACGTTCCAGAACACTGGTCCCTCCGTCTTGCTCACGGGGGACCGCTGTGCTCTTGGACGGCTCAGCAGCCTCTTGGATGGTGCATCTCCGTCCATGCAGCCCATTTCCATTGCTATTTTATATTTCCAAACGGCCCTCCGTGTGCCTGGTCACCAGACAAAATAAATGTCCTGTTGACTAAAGGGTTAACCGTGTAGCTTTGGATTGTTTTGTTTTTTCTTTTTCCTGTTGGAGACTCGGGGGGTGCCGGCAGTCTGCGCTCCAAGCGTGAGGGGCGAGCTCCGGGGTGTGCACGCGCCTTCACGGTGCATTCATGATAAATTGCAGCCGCACGGCGCATTCATGGCGGCTTCCTGGTGCCCATGAATGGCGGCGTGCAAGTCGGGGGGCCGGCTCACCGCCCAGAGGGCAACCTGGTCGCGGGCACCCCGGACCCCCGCGCTCCGTGTTCCTGGCAACACCCGCTTTTCCCCTTTCCGCATCTGGGGGATCAGGCTCGCCCCCCACCCCCGCCCCCAAAGGCCGAGGGAGGGAAGACCCCCCCCTCGGATGGAAATGGAACCTTCCACCGCGGAGCCGGCCTCTGAATGAGTCACCGCAGCGCCCGCTGATTGGCGGAGGCCGCGGGCACAGGGGGCTGCCTGGCGCCGCCGCACGGACCGGCTCCATTCACAGAAACGCGGGCCGCCCGCCAGCCCTCTCATTCACACCCGCCGCGTTTCATTCACACGTTGCGGGTTTTGTCTGCGGCTGCTGAAGGCCACGGTCCGGGAAGGAGCGGGCAGGGTCGCTCCGGGGTTGGGGGCGGGGGCGCGGCCTGGAACACCCTCCCAGTCATTGGGTTGCAGCGCGAGGCTGCGGGGTGCGCGCTGGCTGCTGCTCTGCAGGCGCGGGGGCGGGGGGCGAGCTGACAGCCCTGCGGCCCCCCGACGAGGCCTGTGCGGGACTCCACGGCCACCGCTGCTCCGCGGGGCTCTCGGCAAGCCGGGTGCCTGGGTGTCACATGTCTAGTCCTGGGGGCGAGAGCACTCGGGGGGACCCGGTCACCTACTAGAGGTCAAGTCCTTTGCTTGCACAGAGGTGGCCGGAGCGTGTCACGGCTCGGTGGGCCCTTTCCACGCGTGAGGCCGACCGCTGAGCCAGCGGGGATGGGGGGTCGTGGGCTGGAGCCCCGCAGCCCTTGGGAGGTGGGGGGCGCCGATGTCCTTGTCCTTGTACTCCGGCTGGAGAGGATGGAGGCCCATGCGAGTCTCTTGCAGCCCGAGCTGGACGCCTGCAGGACCAGGGTGTTTGCCCCCGGTCCTGATGTGCAGTCACAGCGGCGGCCCGGTCCCTGTCCCTGCGGCAGGGCTGCCAGCCACCGCTGAGGGGTGCGGGGACGCTGCCATGTGTCTGCGGCGGTTCGCAGGCATCTGTCCAGAGCTGGAGCGCACTCAGTGGGAGCCAAGCTTTAAGCGCAGACCCCCGCCCCCCTTTTGGAAGGGACGTCTGGTGGCCCATTCATCAGAGAAGCTGCGTCTCTGTCTCTGCCAGTCGGGAGGCGAGTTAACCCTGGCTGAGCGGGGCTGCTGCAGGTGGCAGCGGAGGGGCCCTGCCCGGCTCCCTCTGCTGGGTCGTGGGCTTTGCAGGGACGGCATCGCCACCAAGACGTGTGTCATGGCCGCTGGATGGCTTTGCCCTGGAACCTGGCATTTCCTGTCCCCTGGGGGATCGAACACCCCGGCCCCCACCCGTGTTTTTCCTCGCTCGTGATGTGCCGATTCCCGCCCGCGTTCCACATCAGAATTCCCCGGCCCCGCTGAGCTCATTCTTAAAAAGGCTCGGCCTGGTTGTCACGCGTGGCTGCCAGGCGCGTGGCGCCCCCGGAGGGGCGGCGGCGCGGGAGGACCCCGGCCTCCAGCCCTGGGGTTCAGCAGGTCCACCCGGGAAGGCTGTCTTGGCTTCTGGGGGGGCCGGGGAGGCGGCGAAGCCAAGGTTAAAAGCAAACGTCTGGAAGGCAGGCCGAGGCACTTGCGGAACTGATTGGCTGTGCGGTGCCGCCCGTGGGTGTCGGTGGCTTGTTTCCCTCCTTCTGCTTCTTTCCTCCCCGACAGGAAGTGATTTGCAGCGCTCACCGCGCCTTTGTTGCGAAGGGTCTCCGCTCCGAGTGAGTCACGCTGTCGCTGGGCGCGCGGCCCGGGCGGCGATGACTTCGGGGACGCAAGCCCGCCGCCCTCCGCAGCCGCGCCCGGGGCAGGGGCAGCGCGGCCAGCGCGGCGCGGACCGCTAGCGGCGGGGGTGCGGGGGGCAGCCTGCGCCCCGCCCGCGCCCCGACCCCGCCGCGCCGGCCCCGGGAGCCCGCACCTGGGCGCGCGGGCGGGCGGATGCGGCGGGGGCCCGCGCAGGGGCATGCTGCCGCGCACCAAGTACAACCGCTTCAGGAACGACTCGGTGACCTCGGTCGATGACCTTCTGCACAGCCTGTCGCTGAGCGGCGGCGGCGGCGGCGGCAAGGTCCCGGCGGCGCGCGCGGCCCCGGCGGCGGCCCCCTACCTGGTGTCCGCAGACGCGCCGCGCGGGGCGCCCGACGATGGCCCCGGCAGCCTGGGCCACCTGCTCCACAAGGTGTCCCACCTGAAACTCTCCAGCTCCGGCCGCCGCGGCCTGTCGGCCGCCCGGGAGCGGGCGGGGGCGCGGCTCTCGGGCAGCTGCAGCGCGCCCAGCCTGGCCGCCCCGGACGGCGGCGCGGCCCCCGGCCCCCGCGCCCCGGCCATGCGCGCCGCCAGGAAGGGCTGGCCCGGCGACGCGCCGCCGCCCCGCGCGCCCCCCGCCAGCGACCGGGCGCTGGGGGCCGGAGTCACCTACGTCGTCAAGGTGGGTGCGGGCGCGGGCGGCCGGCGGGGAGCGCGCTGGGGAGCCGCGGAGGCCGAGGGGCGCGCGCTCCTGGGGAGCCAGCTAGCCGGGCCGCGGGGACGGGACACCCCCAACGCGCCGCCCGCGCGTCCCTCGGGAGAAGGCTTAAAAACGGTGACCCCATGCCTGCCCGGTTCCCCCTGGCCTCTTGGGCATGCCTCGGCCGAGTGTCCGGCCCGGGTCCCTGTCCCTGCGAACTGTGCGTCAGGCCTACCCGGGACACAGCGAACGCACCGGGAAGACCTGGGCAGCCCCTGCGAGGAGACATGGAGGTGGCGCCCGACTTCTGCTGCGTCTGTCCCGGGCGGGCGGCAGGCAGCGGGCAGGGCTTCCTCTCCCGCAGCACAAATTCCCAGCCCCTGGCCACGCAGGCCCCAGACGCTGCCGGCCTTTATGTAAGCCTGCACTGTCTTACCCACCAAGGGTTCCCTGGGGTCGGCCTCTCCTCCCACACCTGCAGGTGCTGGTGTGCTGCAGCAGGAGGCCAGCCGGGCCGGCTTGTCCCCAGGGCCCGCGCCCTCCATTGAAACGGGCAGAAGCGGCCGAGCTTGTGGCGTCTGGAGCCACAGCCTGGAAAGGAGAGTCCTCATCCCACACCAGGAATTTTAAAACCACTGCGATGTGGTCTATCGGATTCCTCCCCGGGGCAAGCATTTCCCGTATTTAAGGAAGACCCAGCGCTGACCACGGGCCGGCCCCCCACTTCTGCACAGCCTTTAGGGAGCAGGGGGCTAGCGCAGGCGGGGTCGGAGGTGCATTATTTTAGTCTGGTCACCCCAAGGCGTGACATTTTGTTTAAAAAGAAATGAGACATCTATCCCGGTGGCATCGTCCATTGAGAAACCTGCAGGATACCTACCTGGTCTGCAGCTAAAGGCCATGGGTCCCCGTTTAAAAATTCAACAGGCCACGTCTTCAGGTCAAGTGTTGTGGCCGGGGGCATTTTGGAACCAAAATATTAAAGGAAGCAGTAAACTTTGTGGATTATCTTTAACCATCTAAGAAGTAATGACAGGAGAATGTAGTCATCGGGGCTGAGAACGGGGCCTCAGAGGCTGGTGGCTAATTTCGTCTTCATCTGAGGCTCTGCAAATTGATTAAGAGATTTTACAAAAGGGACGTAAATCAGCGTGAAATGTGCACATCTGTTTGAGTTTATTGTAAAAGAAGTGAGTATTCTTCATACACACACACACACACACACACACACACCTAGGAGCCCAAAACAAAAAGACGGAACCAGACCCAAAACGCCCCCGAGAACTCTGAGGTCCAGCAGTGACACCAGAATAGATCGCTTCCAGCATGTTAGTATAATTGCCACCTCAAAAACAAAAACCTATATTTAAAATAGACAAGTCAACCTTAGCAAAGCCTTCTGCCCGTCACGCCGAGTGCAGAGGGCGGCCTCCACGTGAAGGGAGACGTGTCCGACTTCTGCCTGGCCAGTTTTCCTTTAAGAACAAATCACTCACTCGGCTCAGGGCTTTGCGCTTGCCTCTTGTGGGGTGAAGGCAGACATGGGGTTCTAAAGGTCGGTCGTGGCTGAGTAGTGAGGGAGCACTAAAACAGGGCCGCCCTGCTGGGCCCTGCTGGGACACCCCAGCAGCAGCTACTTCAGTAGGGCTGTGTGTGCCCAGAGCCGTGTGGCCTTGGGGTCACTTGGTCGTGCCTCAGCTAACGGTTTGCAGTGTGCCCTGGGGTGCGCAGCACGGCTGGTGAGTGCCCGGTGCCCTCACCCGGTCCGTCTTCGGGGCTGAACAGTGGGGTCCCGTGAGCAGAAGCCCAGGCTGCCGCTGAGACGTTTGAAGGCACACAGCAAAGACACCAGATACCAAAGGACGGTTTCGCGTGCGCGCGGCTGGCTCGCGTGATCACGTGGCCCTCTGTTGGCGTCCAGTTCCACAGCACGCATATTGAGTTTAAAACCAGGAACATATTTCCTTGAAAAAAATCTCGAAACTGAAAAAAAAAGTCTTAATTTAGTCTTTTCGCTGATTTAGGAATAATTTTATTGGTATTCTCGCGTTGGAAGATCTCTGGCAGATCAAGGCAGCCTTGTAGCGTCTCTCTACATCAGTTGTGAAATCTAAAGGCTTCGGATGTGGCGAAGAACTCGTTATTCTCTTTGATTTCAATTTATTTCTGAACTAAGGAAAACCCCCAAATGTTTTCCCGTTTCCTGGAGATTAGAGATTTCCCTCCTCATAGACATACCTAGCTGCAGGCGATGTTAGGGTACCGCACACAGATTTATTGTTCAAAAATATTTCAACTTAATGCAATTACACAGACGCAAGTCTGGCTGCTCTCGATCACGAGGACGCAGCGAGCTCCGTGAGCGGCAGGTTGTCGCATTAATTAATGAGCGATGAGACGTTAAAACAGACAGGCTTCCTGAACAGCCAGAGCATTCCAAGCTCAGAGCACGTTTGTCGTTCCTGCCGTCACTTGAGTCTGGGGACAATGACGGCAAAGGTGGTGCCGATGACAGCGGTGGGACACATGCAGCTGCTAGGCTCCTACCGATGTCAGGGGGCCTGGCAGTAGCACCTTGGTACCCCACAGTGCGTGCTTGACACTTGGCTTTTTCTTTTGGTGACCGGAAGGGAAAGAACAAGAAACTTTCCTGTATAGACAGAAAAGCAAACTCCAACAACAAAGAGTATTTTCATTCCATTTCCATTTTGGAGCAATTTTAAAGTGGGAGCTGAAAGGCCAATAGAAATACAAAGTATTGGTCACCCTGTTGCCCGAGAATGCAAGCTGGCTGGGACCCCAAGTACCCGTGGGGACCACTGCTGGTCGGCAACAGGTTCCCAAGGTGACATTCAGGTGCACCACACACCACCCCACATGCACACGCACATGCACACGCACACACACACACCACCCCACATGCACACGCACACAGACTACACCATACACACATGTGCACACACACACTCACACACAAACACACATGCACCCATGCACACAGGCCACACCATACACACACACACGCACACACACATGCACACGCACACAGACGCGCACGCACATGCACATGCACACACGTGCACACATGCACATGCACACAGACGCGCGCACACACGTGCACACACACACGCACACACACGCTGTGTTGAGGACGAACTTGGCCCTGAAGTGCCACCACTTGTGCTTTTAGTCTCTCGCTGTAGGGGAATTCTGTTTCCTTGCCTACACCCCCCCGCCCCCATTACTTCTTCGAGTCCTCCAACAGGCTCGCTCCGGTCGTTCTATGAGTGACACTGTCCCTTCTGTTACCGGACTCTGTCTGCACCCATGGGCGTTTCTGCTTTCTGCATTCGGCGTGCAGGGAGCTCAGAGGCCTTTTTTTCCCGCCGAGCTGTTCCCGCGCCCTGTGTCCCAGGGAGAGCCCTCGGAAACCTGATGGCAGCGATTTTATGGGGATACCACGGACTGGGTTTTCCACGAAGTCCATTCGCCAACGTTATGCCGTTAGTCTCCGAAGACTGGGGATGTTTTAGTGCCCTACCAGGGGCTGTGTGTCCAGGGCTTATCGAAGGAAACACAGGAGCCCAAAGCCATAATGTCCAGGGACCCCCAGGTCACTTACACTTTGAAGAGCCGAGCCACACCGAAACGTATGCCGTGTTAGCTGAGTGCGTGCCGTGGCGAGCCCTCAGCCCGTGTGGGAAGATGCCCCAGGGCCCTGGGCTCAAGGGGCTCAAGGGATCGTGCCTAGGGATCCTTTTCCTTATCGTCGTTTCTCGCAGCGTTTCTTCTTATTTTTGTAGCCATTGCTTTTCTGGAATGATCAGAGCATGCCTGTGGGTGGTTACGGCCCTGCGTGCTCACTGCGCCCTCCCACGGGGATGCTAGTGTGGGTGGAACTCAGCGTCTTGGCTCCACACTTCCCTCCCCGAGGCTTCAGGCCTTCAGGTCCCGGGTGCCGAGGGGACAACGTCCTCGTAAGTGACCGGCTTACTGTTCCAGGGGGCGAATGCTTCCAGCACCTTCCTTCATGCCGTGCCCACAAGTACATCTCTGTTCATGTTTCTCCCGGGCTCCTTGAAAATAGAATTGTATAAAAAATAGGTAAATTAAAATATGTGAACATTTCATTCTTTTCATTCTTGACTATATTTTTCTTTTTCTCTGGAATTCCTACGAGGCAGATGTAGGGATTTCTGCACGTTGACCCCAGGACTTGGCGCCTCCTTTAACCCTTGAGTCCCTTTGCGCCGGGAGGTGTCCAGGGCGCGTTGTCCAGTCTTTCATAGTCTTCAGTTCTGCATGTCTCCGGGACCTGCTGATTGAGCTTCTGCATATATCTTAAATCAATTCATTTTGCCTCTGCTCGCAAAAACCAGGTAGGCATGGGCTGGAAACATCAAACTCTCATTCCCAGTGGTGACCAGGACTTTTTAAAAAATGCCGTGGAATGCAATGAAGAAGAAAAGTGTATGGTATTTACAATAAATGCCACTAAGTGTTAAAGGCCATTAATGCTGCGAGGCAGTCGGGGTGGTGGTCACGTGAATCTGCAGACTTTGGTCAGGCTCGTCACTTAACCTCATTGGGGGTCATGGTATCCACAGAACTCTGCAATGGAGGCGGAAGCATTTGCGTAACTGCTGTGGTCACCACGGTATTAACGTGCCTGTGTGACATGGGCGGTGGTACTCTTCTAGATCTGTCAGGATGGTTGTGGTATTCCAATAATTCTAAACGGTGGTCGAGGTGGCCTTACGTCACTGACGGTGTGGGGCGTAGTAATCCTATAGCTCTGCAAACCCCGTGATGGTGGCAGTGATAGTCACATGACCGGTGTGGTCTCTGCGTAGCCCTCCAAGGGGGTCATAGTGTTCACACGGCTGTGAGGTGCCTTCAGTCCCACGGCTCTGTAGTGTTGGTGGCAGTATTCCTGCCTTTCTTCAATAGCACTGATCCTGCCCCCATAAATGTGATGGCATAGCAGTGTGCTCACATGACTCGGCAGTGATGGTTGTGGCCGTGTTCACATAATTCCGTGGTGGCCGTGGGGCTTCTGTTTACATCACTCTGCGGTGGTGGTGCTGAGGGTATGCACATATCTCCTAGAGGTAGGGGTGTGGCTAAGACACACCTCTGCCTCCCTGGCCACGTAATTACTTCACTTCGTAATGTGGCTGATGGTGGCAGCCACGGAACTCTGGGCTGTTGTTGTGACATTCACGTAACTGTGACAATGTCGGGTTTGGGGATCTCATAACTGCCAAGTGGGTTATGCTCTTCATATATCTGAGAGACAGTGCCGGTGGCACTCACATAACCCTGCCACAGTGGTGTGACATCCACAGGACTCTGTGATAACGGTGGTGGTATTCACGTAACCTGCACTATTAGTCACAGTTTTCGTAGGACTTGTGACATCATCAGGGTATTTACATAATTCTGAAATGTTGGTCATGGTATTCATGGAGCTGCAACTCATGTATTTGCATGCGTCTGTGAGTTTGATTGTAGCAGTCGTCACTTAGCCTTGTGACATTCACGACTCTGAGGTGTGGGTCGCTGTGATCACATGACTCTCCAGTGTTGGTGGTCCCTGTACCCACACAGTTGTGATGGTGGTGGGATCATGTGACCATGTGGTAGTCAGAGTACAGGTCACGTTTTATGGGCAGAAGGACTTAAGCTCAGAGATGTTTAAAGTTTTGCCTGAAGTTACATAACAAGCTATTAATATAACACAGCCAGTCTCAGATTCCAGTTTTCTGAGTAACCTCAATGCGGCCCTTTCTGCGCTGCTCCGA
Source organism: Lyroderma lyra (assembly GCA_004026885.1). Classification (NCBI taxonomy): domain Eukaryota; kingdom Metazoa; phylum Chordata; class Mammalia; order Chiroptera; family Megadermatidae; genus Lyroderma; species Lyroderma lyra. The sequence continues at coordinate 27,056 of PVJL010013776.1, forward strand.
GAATCCGCTTCCGGCCACGTCTGAACTGAATGCCACTGGTGCCAAGCGCCTGCGGCTTCCAACGCCCCCCGGGCTTGGGAGCACAGATATCTCTACCACTCGGGTTGTTTGGTGACAACTTCAGTTATGCCCATTTAGTGACACACACACACACAGACATTTTCATGTCTGCATGTCTGCACCTGATACAGAGAATTTCACAATATGTGTTGATGTGTAAATTGGAACTTCTGAAAATGTTAAATAATGCAGACGATGGCCTTCTGGTCAACCAAAGGAAAGCCTCTGGAGGGTCTATAGTTTAGTCACAGGATCCAAAACCTAAGTATTAGGGTGAAGGCATTCAGAAGGGCACATTGGTGGCTACAAGATAGCCGTGGGACACACAGCACAGCACAGGCAATGGGGTCAGTAATGCGGGGATGACGTGTGCGGTGTCAGGTGGGGGCCGACTAGTCGGGGGGATGCCGTACGCCTGAACCTAACATAAAATAATATCGAACGTCAAAATAAAGTGAAAAGCACCCAAGATATATGTATTAAATAGTGAACTTTGATATCAGCAAAACCGTGGGTATTATAGTGTTTTCATTCTCTTTTTGAAAACAATTACAAGCCTCTAGCAGCCTTGGAAAGGACTAGAAAGAGGATGAGGTCTGGGCGGCGATGGCAGGGCAGGCATGTGTTTAAAGGATCTTTGAGTTACACATTTACGATTTGTGCATCCTACGGCCTCTAAGTTACACCTCAGCAGGAGCTTTTACAAAACGTACGTCTAGGTACAACGAAAATACAGGGCTGCGTGTCACACCCATCTAAGCCCGCGGGCTGTTTTCCTGTGGGTACGAGTCACCGCGTTTGCGAAAGCAGGACACAGCGCAGCCATGCACACCACGCTGCACGGGGTGCGAGACGCGTGCGTGGCCTCCCGCCCTGGCTGTGGTCAGGGTGCGTCCCTTCCTCTCGGCTCATGGTTCGCTTCTCTTTCCCTTGCAGTACTTGGGCTGCATAGAAGTCCTGCGCTCGATGAGGTCTCTTGACTTCAGTACAAGAACCCAGATCACCAGGTAAGCCCTCGGGAACAGGGGCTCCTGTGCTGTGTTACTTAGGAAAGACATGATTTCGGGGTTATCAGCCTAGACATGTCCAGAGGGCAAGGCTGCCCCTTGAGTGCTGGTGACCGGTGACATGGAGTCTGGCTCCACCGTGCTTCAAGACTGCCACAGGTTTGCCCTTGTTTGTGACAGGTGTCTCCTGACGGACACTCGCCTACCTCCAAGCGCTTTTTATAATTCGGCTGCAGACAGACGGACTGTTTATGCGTGTGTCTTTAATAAACGAAACTCTAATGCCAGATATTTCATCGTTGCCGAGCTGTGTCCTTTGCAGAAAGAAGACCAGGATGTCAGAGGCGCGCACGGCACGGAGACGGCCCGGGGCTCGAAGCTTAGCGCGCTTGTCCTGTGCGGCTCTGCACACGCTTGTATGTTCTCCATCCTCAACGCAGCCCTAAATTTCTTGAGGGGCAGTTCTGTATTTAAGCATTTTTCAAAATGCGTAGCCTAATACAGCTTATGCATTTAGAAAAATTGCCCGTTGCAAGTCATCTCGAAGAGGAGAACGGGGCGCTGGGACCGGGTCCGCTGGAGGGCGGCTCTCCCGAGCTCCCGCGGCGGCGTCAGGCGCCGAGTTGTTTAATCTGAATCGTTCGGGCAGAAAACGCCTCCTTTCATTTATCCAAATCGCCGTCTGGTGTAGCTCCGGGGCAGCAAGCCCGTCTAAGGGCTGAGCTTCCGAAAGCCATTATTTATCGGAATTAGCTGCTAAGTAAGGGACACACCTCCATTCTGTGTTTGAAGCACCCCAAGACCTTTCTTCGTCCCCCCGAGGAAATGCATGTTCAAAGAGTTGCTATTTCTCTTTTCTCTAAAAGTACCGAGAACCCACGTGCATGGTGGGAGGCACGCGGGGGCAGGACACGGCGGGGGAAGCCGTCCAGGCCAGAGGATGGTGCTCGGACGTGAGAGCATTTACAAGACACGTTGGAGGTTTCCTCGGTCCACCCCTCACTCCTCCTGCCCGTGAACAGCCACGTGCAGTGCGGCCTCTGTGGGCCGAGCCCTCGGCCACGTGTGACAGAATTCCGGAAGCCACCGCACCGCTCACCTTGTCCTGGGGGCCAGCGGCTGTTTTTGAAGAGAAGTGTCAACCATTTCTCCTGACTTCCCTTCATGCACGTCAGAACTTCTGAGACGATCGAGTCATTTGAATTACCCTGGGGCGTTCGTTGAGCACTGACTGCGGGGTGTGCGTGTGCGGTATGGGGGCGCAGGGCGCGTACCGAAATGACTGAGCGGCCCGTGAGGGGGCAGATGTGCTGGGCAGGGGCAGGCGAACGACCCTGGTGCTCCCGTGGATGAGGGCCTGAGCCCTCTCTGACCTGTGTTCTGGGGTAACGGCCGGGGCTGCCGTCCACGTGGGGCTGCGAGGACGTGGGCGCTCAGCCGGGCTGAGCCCTGCCGCCTGGTGTCCTGCCTTCCCAGAGTGGGTGCCAGTCGTGAGCAGCCCCCGCCCGGCGCCCCACGTGCAGAGCGTGGACGGCCGAGTCTCATTCAGGTGTTTTTGGTTTTCCCATTTCAAATGCTGCCATCGCTTCCGTGGGCCCGGGACCCTGGCCCGGCCCAGACCGTCCCCAGCCCTGCCCCGTGGGCGTGCTCACCCCCTCGTGTGCTCCATGGGGCCTGCACGTGCCCAGGGGTGCTGCTTCAGAAGTGGGGTGCCTGGGAACTTCTCCAGGGACAGGTATAATGTCCCTTTAGTTTGGAAACCAAAATCAAAACCTATAAAAGGAAAAACATCATTTCTGGGGCGAAGGCATGTCCTTTTCCTTCTTATTCTGCATGTTGAGGGGGTCCTGGGAGACACAGCTGATGTCACATGTGTCGGAGTTCAGCGCCGATGGGCCATGGTCTCATGTGACGGCAGCACGTGGCAGAGTGTAGGTGACACAGCGCGAGCCACCAGCCAGGGACGCTTTAGTAATTCACGCTGGCGGAATCAGTTCCGCCGGATGTTTCACGCCGAGCGTCTGAGTCCTGTTGTGGGTGACCTTGCTGGGGAACGTGTGGACGGACTCCCCAGGAGAAAGGTCCATCTCTATGGACCGCCCTCTCCCCACACTGGGCCTGGCTTTAGCGCCGTGGGTCTGTGGCATCTGTGTCCCCCAACCTGAGCTCAGCAGGCTCGGGTACCTGTGGGCCATGTGACCTCGGGCACCTGCGCGCCGTGGGACCTCAGGCACTTTCCGGCCAATGATCACGGGCACCTGCGGGCGTGGGACCTCGGGCACCTGCGCGCCATGGGACCTTGGGCACCTGCGGGCCAGTGATCACAGGCACCTGTGGGCCATGTGACCTCAGGCACCTGCGGGCCGTGGGACCTCGGGCACCTGCGGGCCAGTGATCACGGGCACCTGTGGGCCATGTGACCTCAGGCACCTGCGGGCCATGGGACCTCGGGCACCTGCGGGCCAGTGATCACGGGCACCTGCGGGCCATGGGACCTCAGGCACCTGCGGGCCAGTGATCACGGGCACCTGTGGGCCATGTGACCTCAGGCACCTGTGGGCCGTGGGACCTCGGGCACCTGCGGGCCATGGGACCTCAGGCACCTGCGGGCCGGTGATCACGGGCACCTGCGGGCCGTGGGACCTTGGGCACCTGCGGGCCAGTGATCGCGGGCACCTGCGCGCCGTGGGACCTCGGGCACCTGCGCGCCGTGGGACCTCGGGCACCTGCGGGCCAGTGATCACGGGCACCTGCGGGCCATGTGACCTCGGGCACCTGCGGGCC
>PVJL010013777.1:0-30827 GCA_004026885.1 Lyroderma lyra
CTCCCTTTTGTACCAACCACATTTGTTCCTGCAGCCTCGTTTCTGGAAGCTGAGGTTCCCCTTCATACACGAATCAACCCACAAGCAAGTGCTGGTTACTGAGGATAGCTGAGTGGGTAGCCTGGCGCCACCAGGTTATGCCCTGACAGAGGTGACAGTACAGAGAGGACCAAGCTCTTAAACAGACAGGCATGAAAACAGATACGTTACTGGGACAGTGAGGAGCATCGTGAGAGAACATCTCCGGGGCCCTGGGGAGGGGGTAGCACACACTATGCATAGGACAGATGATGTGAGGAGAGCTGGAGACTGGACAGGAGCTTGATGAATACAGGTGGCAGTAGGAAGCAGGGACACTGAGGTGGGCCATACGACAAGGCTAGGGAGGCCCTGTGGACTCAGTAAACGCTTTGCTCTATCATGGCAACAGTGGAAAGCTGCTGAAAGATTGCAACCAGGCAGAGGCATAATCAATTGGCTCTCAACAGTACTCCTCTTCCAGGAAGACCTCCGTAATACATAGTTTGGATTAAGAACTTTTCTGTCTCTCTTCAACTCAGCACTTAACAGTCCACATTGTTACTGTCCTCACATAGATTGACAACTCCTTCAGGTTGCGGCCTGACTCACTTTACCTTTGTATCCCAGCAATGCCAGGTGAAAATTCATACTTGCTTAATGTAAGGGAAAGGCCCCATGTCCGTGTGTCCCAGTCCTCAGGGATAGCCCATGGGCTCAGCTCCAGGCCCCTCACCTCTTCCCCTGGACACTGACCCCTTGACGACGTGGCCTGAGGCTCTGCACAGGCTTACACACATGTCTGAGGTGGTTGCAGCCAAGTTTGAGGCAGAAAGTCCCCAGCTGCTCATCTGTTTCATTCAGACAAGCAGGAGAGAGCGAACCCAGTTCATCTTCCTGAGAACTGTTAGCTGGTTATTGGGTGGAATCAAATTTAATAACAGAAGCAGTTCGAGCAATTCTGGTGGATATATGAGGGTCTGTATGAGACAGAGACGCTTACAGTGACTTAAAGAGGAAGCACGGTGGTTTAATTTGGGAGTGAGTGAAAAGTCTGTGGATTTGTGTGTCAGCTAGGGCAGCTGCAGCTTATTATCCTCTCAGCCGTGGCTCCATCGAGGCTACAAGGGCCACAGGGATTTCCTGGCAGGCATTCTGACAAGGTCGCCCCTCCTGCCTTCACTTCATGGGGCATTTTCTCCCCTTCAGGAGCCTCTAGGAACAGGTCTGTGTGTCTAAGAGATGTTACATAGCTCAAACTCCTCCCCAAAGAGCATGCCCCCAAATCACCAGTCCCCCAGCCTCTTAACTTATCTCAGAGAAAGATTGCAATAGGCTTACTTTTCTCTATTGCTCTCACTAAGGAGAGCTTAAAACCCCAGGTATTACATTAAAAACCAACATAAGAAGGTCCTGAAAGGTGGAGAGAAAAGGCAAACTGGCTGAGGACCTTGGGAGCCCCGTTAAAGCAGTGGTGTCCTGAGGACACGGTGTGGATTAGTAGTTGGTGTCTATCTCCGCTCATGTAAGTCAATGAAACAGACTTTCATTCTTCTCTAAGATTTCTAAATTACGTGGACAGTTGAAGCTAAAAATGATGGCATGTCCAGTGTAGTTCCCAACATACGTAAAGGAAATATTTAAGGGAGTAAAGGGACACAAAGGCACAATTTCCACATTTCACTTGAACTGTTAAAATATTGACACCAGTGGGCTGTGATAGGTTATATATATGGTAATATAGCAACCACTAAAACTAAAAGAACAAAAAAACCCTAACAAACAAAAAAACTATGAAAAGCAATACACTCAAAAACAGTACAGACAAATCAAAATGGAATTGTAAAAATGTTTCAGTAACGCACAGGAAGGTAGGAAAAGTAACAAATGACGGAGAGCAAAGAAATCGAAATATAAATTGGCAGACTTGAAAGCTCCAACACACCAATGACTAAATTAAACATAAACTGCCCAAATTTGCCAATTAGAAAACACTTGCAAAGTCAATTTTAAAAAAAGACTAACTACACGTTGTCTCTGAGAAACTCACTCCAAATTGAAAATAAAACTCACTCCAGGTTGAAAGTAAAAATATAGAAAACAAAATGCCATGTAAACATTAATTTTTTAAAAAAGAAGTGGCTATATTAATATCAGATAAATTTCAGAGCAAAAATAATTATCAGAGCCTTACATTATATTACAAGTACATAATGAGTCAATCCACCAAATAGATGCAGTAATCTTAAATGTCTGTACATCAAACAACAGCTGCAAAGTACATGAAGCAAAAACTGATAAAACTTAAAAGAAAAATAGACAAATGCTCAATCTTCTCTCAACAATTGATAGAACTAGACAGAAAAATCAGTAAACATATTAAAAAATTTCAAGCATACTACCAAGCAAAGGGACACAACATCAGCAGAATACACATTTTCTTCAAGCACTCCTATCAGATGTATCGATAGACTATACCCTGGGTCAAACCGCAACAAATTTAGAAGAACTTAAATCATGTAAAGTGTTCTCTGATCACAATCAACTCAATTGGAAATAAATAATAGAAAGACAACAGGAAATTGTTCAAATATTTGGAAACTAACAATACTCCTAAATAATTCATGGGTCAAAGAGATAGTCCCAAGAGAAATCAAAACATTTATTAACTAAATAAAAGTGATAACACACATATCACAATTTGTGGAACATAGCTAAAACAGTGCTCAGAGGGCAATTTATAACACTAAATGCCTTTTTCTCACATTAAAAAAAGAGGAAAATCTGAAATTAATAATTCAATATCCTACTTGAAGAAACCAGAAGAACATCAAAATAAAGCCAGAGCAAGCAGAAGAACTAATAGAAACAAGAGCAGAAATCAATGAGATTAAAAACAGAAAAATAATAGAGAAAATTAGTGAAACAAGCAATTGATTCTTTGAAAAGATCAATCAAATTGACAGTCCTCTAACAAGACTGACAAAGGAAAAAGAGAGGACATCAGTTACCAATATCAGAAATCAAACAGGGATATCACCACAGATTTTGCAGACATCACAGGGATAATAAGAGAATATTATGAACAACTCCATACTAAAAAACCTGATGACAGAAAAAATGGACCAATTCCTCAAAAAGTACAAACTATCACAATTCACCCAATATGAAATAAATACTTGGACTAGTCCTGTAACTATTAAGGAATTTGAATTCATAATCTACAAACTCCCTGAAAAGCAATCTGTAGGCCCAGAGGGTTTCATGGCAGAATTCTAGCAAATGTTTAAAGAAAAATTAACACCAACGTTACACAATCCCATCAAGGAACTAGAAAAGGAGAAACACTCGCTAATTCATCTTATGAAGCCAGCATTACTGTGACTTAAATCCAGACAAAAACAGTGCCGAAAAAGGAAACTTCAGACCAGTAGCCCTTCTTACGACGCTAAAGAAAAAACAAACCAAAAGCCCCCACATAATCGTATCAAGTCATGCAAGAAAAACATTTGACAAAATTATATAGCCATTCATGACAAAAACTCTCAGAAAACTAGGAATAAAAAGAAAAAAACTTCTTCAACTTGATAAAGAATATCTACAAAAAAGTGGCAGCTAGCATCATACTTCGTCGTGAGAAACAAGATTCTTTGTCACTAAGATCGAAAACAAGGCAAAAATTCCTGCCATCACCGGGCCTGCCAAAGACTGTACTAGAAGTCCCTGTCAGTCCAAAAGGCAAAAAAAAGGAAATAAAAGACACACCATGTAGAAAGGAAGTAATATCATTGTCCCTATTTACATGATATCATGGTCTCTGTAGAAACTTCCAAGGCATCTAAAAATAACTCCCAGAACTAATAAGTGAGTTCAACAAGGTGGCAGGATATGAGATTGACGAACACAAATAAATTGCACTTCTATATATTCACAACTTACACATAGAAAGAGAAAATTTAAATACAACACAATTTATAATCACTCAAAAAACACTTAGGTGTAAGTCTAATAATATAGTATATATTAGTCTCATATTAAAAACCTCTCAATGCTGATAAGAGAAATAAAAGGGAAGATAATAAATGAAAATACATACCAAGTTCATGGAAAACTAAATAGGATAAAGAGGCCAAATCTCCCCAAAATGATGTATGGATTTAATGCAATGCCTATCAAAATCCCAGCAAGATATTTTGTTGATAGACACAGGAGTATCGAAAGGTAAAGGTACTAGAATTGCTGGGATTTTTGAAAAAAAAGAAGAAGTAGGAGGGGTTACACTACCATCCAGAAACTTAAATATGTACCTACAGAAATCAAGGCTGTGGTACTGGCAGAGGGACAGACACGTACGTCAATGGAAAGGAAAGACAGCCCAGAAATGTCACACACAAATACGACTGAGGCACACATAAGCTGGGAAATGGGCAACCCCCTGCAGGGTACAGCGTGAGGCGCTTCCATGGCTGCACAAGTAACAGGGTACTCGCATCTAGAACCTGCAGCTGGAGAAAAGCAAGCAGCTTCATCTAGCTAGGCTGATCCCCTGGGGAGGACCTGACCTTTAGCTAATTATAATGTTATTATAATCTCATTTACATTGAGCTTATTATGACTCCTCTGCTGCATCTGACATCATGACAGTTCCGGAGAAATCAAGTAAGAAACACTGGGAAATAAAGGGGTCCTGCCAGGGAAGGGGATGAATGAGCCACATCAATGGGACGTCACCACTGTCTGCCCCAGGAGGGACGAATCCTCGGAATCACGACGTCCTCTGGCTAATTCTTTGCTGAGTTTGCCTGCATTTGCCTCTCAAGTGTGTATTTGTTTTTATTTATTATTTTTTTAATTCATTTTTATCGTTAGACTTTTTGGGGTGACATCTGTTAGCAAGGATTGCATCGCTTCCAGGCGTACAATTTGTTTTTAATAAATCGCTTTTACTTTCCTGCATTTGTCTCGCTCTTGAATTCTTCCTTGTGCATGAGGAAAGCACCCGGTCACCGCTGCTCCAGGCTGCGTTCTCTCTTGGACATCCCGATGAGGCAACGTGACCAACTGATTTTTGACAAAGGAGCAAAATCAACTCACTAGAGGAAGGATAGTTTGTTCAGCCAATTGTGCGGGATTAATTGGGTATCTTAACAACAACAAAAAATAGTACCTAGACCTAAATTCACAAATAAACTTAAAATGGATCATATTTTTAAATGTGAAATATAAAACTAAATAACTTTTAGGAGAAAATATAAGAAAAAATCTTAGAGACTTGGGGCTTGGTAAAAACTCAGACATGATATCAAAAGCATTATCCATTTTTTTAAAATCAGTAAATAGACTTAATTAAAATGAAATGCTTTTGTTCTGTGAAAGATTCTGGGAAGAGAATGAGAAGATAAGCTAAGAGACCTGGAGAAAATATTTGCAGATCACACATTTCACAAAGGACTCATGGGCAGAATATATTAAGAACTCTTAAAATTCAATAGTAAGAGGAAAACCAAGCAATCCAATTAGGAAAGGAGCAAAAGTCATTAAGAGAATTCTTGCTCCCAACTTTCTCCTTGCCTTCCCAGGTTCCTACCCCTTCCTGTACCCACTGCTTACTTTCTGGGAAACACTAGTGTATTAATTTTCCTTTGTTACATTTGTGCTAATTTGCTACAGAGCCAAAAAAACAGAACAATAATACATCAAGAATTATTTCACTAGAATCTACACACCACAGGATTCTGAACCCTCATCTTGGCAGGAGTCTGGGTCAGGGGAAAAGATTTCAGGAAAGATTTTTACAAAGAGCTCCAGGTCTAAGAGCCAAGAAATAAAGTGATGACTTTGACTTGTAAGATAAAAACGAATTTAATTCTCTTTACCCCAGCCTCTGCCATCTTTTCATTATAAATTAAGGGGAGGGAAAAATCTTCTGTTCTCTTCAATAACTCTGGCTCCTTCAATGAAGAATGTTTTAGGCAAATGGAACATAATTAAAGTGATATTGCATTTCTTTTATTATCATGATTATAATAATACATAGATTTCAGTGAGTGCTTTCCAACAGAATTAAAATGGAGACAGAGAGATGGCTGACATTTTGGTTGGAATTAGAGTCCACAGGAATATTTTATATGTCAGCTTTTTATAAAGGAAACTGCAAACCTCTAAGAAAATGCCTAGAAATTTGACCAGATATTGTCAATAGCTATTCTTAGAACAGTATTTCAGCAAAATATAAAAATATTGATCAGTCAGTATTTAAGTGGCAAATAATAATTTATTTAGAAATGTGACAATTATAATAAAAAACCTAATTGTAAATCTTTCCTCATTATGTCAAAGGTACATCAGCCTTTCCCAGATAGATATCTTATGGCTCCAAATGTGAAACCCTGTGAAGGACACAGGATCAGTTATGTAGTTTTCTGATAAGGAATAGATAACCAAAATTTAATCATTAGGATATGATGCAAACCCCCACATGAGAAATGTTCTATGAAAAAAAAAAAACAAACAAACAAAATAACAGAATGAAAGCTTCTAAAATACCAATGCTGTAAAAGACAGACACAGTTTGTGAAGATGTTCTGGATTAAAGAAGGCTAAGGAGGCATGGGTACCAAATCCCATACCTAGCCCTTCTCTGGATCCTTGGCTAAGTTGTAGTATAAGCTGCAAAGGTCATTGTTGGGTTAAGTGAAGAGATTGGACTATGATATACATTATGTGAAAATACTTTGTCAGTGTTAAATTCCCTGAAGTTGATACTATACTGTTGTTATATAAGACATTATCTCTAAAGAAATGCACATTAATGCATTTAGGGTTAAAAAAAAAAAAGAGTCATGATGTGTACAACTTACTTTCAAATGGCTCAAAAAGATATCTCTCTCTCTGTCTGAAAAATTTGATTGTATCACATTTAGAAACTTCTGCAGAACAAAGGATGCCACAAAGATAAAAGATAAACAACATGTTGAGAAAGACATTTATAATATATGACACAAATAATTAATACCCTGAAAAAATACACAAAATACCATTAACCGAATAAAACTAATTTGAGATTTACAGGAAAAGAATATGGCTATCTAACAAAGGCAGGAAAATGATTATTCTCACTAGTAATAATAACCTGAAAACCTGGCAACAATATTTTACAAACCTGCAACTGGCAGAAGATGAGAAGTCTGACGATATTAAGTATTACAGAACCTGCAGGGGGACAGATATGTCCCACCTCACTGGTGGAGAGTAATTTGGCAATATCCAATAAAAGGGGCCCATGCACAACCACGACACGGAAACTCCTCTTCAGATGTGTCCCCTAGAAAAGCAGCCTCACGTGAACTCCAGGTGACGAGACCAAGCGGGTTCATTGCAGCAGCATTGACAGCCATGCAAAAAGCCAGAAACCATCTCAGCTCCCTCAGTACCAGAATGGGGAACTAAATTACGATACAGGGTTTCAACAGACTCTTACAGGCAGTTGCAATGAGTATGTCTGACTCATCTCATCTGAATGGGTAGGCAAACGCGGCCTGTTGAGTACGCTATGGTGGCATTCAGGTCAAGTCTCCACCGTCTGAAAAGATGCACGGGAAAGACACGCAGCCACAGCACGGGCGCTGCTTCCTCTGGAGAGGGGTGGAGGGCATCGAGGCAGCGGGGGGTGGGGGGAAGAGCTGAAAGGGTCTTCAACGCCATCTCTGATGCTCTGTTTCTTTGATGGATTTGTTGATCTATCATCTAGCTACTTTTAAACACAAAGATCCCCAAAAACGTTAGTTTCTAAAAATAGTTTTTAGAATATTCAAAAATGCTCCACTTATTCTGTGTGTGGGAAATAGCGACGCTAGCTTCTCTTCCCAGGGCCCTGTGAGAGCCTGGACATCATTGGGGTGACTAGGCGGAGATGCGCCCTTGCCTGCCATGTCCCCGAAAGCCTTCTTAGCCACAGTTCTCACATACGCCCTGGGGTGACTGGCCTGGTCACCGGCCCCCAAAGGTCATTTGCTAGTTAGGTTGTACTAGAGAACACCCTAGTTCCCTTTCACCAATTCATAAAGGGAAAACCCATTTTCTTACTGCATTCAACAGGCTGTCATGTTACTTTTTTGTTCATGAAAACTTACTTAGAATTGAGAATATATATGACCATTATGAAGAATTTTAATACAAAGAACCTGGCTCATAATACTATTTCCTAAAAAGAATAAAGGATACTGTTAACCATTTTCTATGTTTTCTTCCAGTCGATTTTTGGATAGATAACTCTATAACCATCATCACTCCTCTGTCCGTGTGAGTTTTGAGAAAGTTGTGTCTTTCATTTAAACAGATTGGATAGTGTTGGAGACCTTACAGCACAATTGGTTTAGCTGGATTCCCACTGATAATCACTTGTTTCTGGCTTTCACAGTGGTCAGGAGTGCTGAATAACATTTGCTTAAACATAGGATAAATAATTTACCCTATTATTTCATTACGATGAACCCTGAAGTTGACATGTGTGGGCAGAAGGTGGTGGACAGCTTACATTGTGACACATACCGCCCAGCTGCCTTCTGGGGGGATTCGAGTAATTAGTTACCCAGTTTCCGGTAGTGAGTACTCACCTCATGTCAGATACTGGCTGCATGCTTTCACCGTGGGAACTGAGTGAACTCTGTCCTGCCCTGGGAGGTGCGTATTGTCATTGTCACCACATTATAGGTGAGGACTGCGCACAGAGTGGATGAGCTGTGTCCCCTGTTCTCCGAGCTGGGAAGAGCAGAGCAAGGGCCCAGGCGTGAGCCTCAGACCGCACGCTGACTCCTCACCACTGCCATCTCTACTAATAGTTTCTGAGAGCACCAACTAGCTGTGCTACCTTGGCTATGTAATTAAAACCTCATCCATAAAATGCAGGTAAGAGTGGGCCCTGCTCCATGGGGGCTGAAGGAGCTCATGGGAAGTGTTTAGCACAGTTAGCAGACTATAGAAGCGTTCAGATACGTCAAGTGGTGTTATTTCTTTTATTATTTGTGGGTGTGAACATTTTAAAGACTTCCTGTTGGTTTGTAATTCTTAAATGAGTTGCCTGTTTGTATAATCTGCACAGTTTTCATTGGCTTTCTTAAACTGAACTTCCTTTTTTACCCCACAGGACAGACTATCTGAACAGGTCAAAAGCAGAAATAAGGGTCAGAACTTCTGCCACTGGTTGCCACTTAACTGGGCACACTTTGCATGAGCTGCCCTGCAGGTGCTTAGTTCTTGCTTGCTGGTTCTCACCATCCCCTCATTGCCATTGTCAGGGATCATTTCCACATGGAGAGTGATAGATGCTGTGACTGTTCATCTGTCTAATATGCTCACTCCCAGAGGCCCCGATTTTTGTCCTGTTGCAGGCTTCAGACAGAGGCCTGCCTATGGCAGTAACTTTGCCAGGTCCAGGATACAGGGCATTGCTCCGGAGACAGAAGATTAAATTTTGAGACAGACTGCTTGCTTTTGAGTCTTGACCTGTGCAAGTTTTGGAAAAGAGCCCCTTTGTGTATATGTGAGATGCCCAGTGCCTTTTTAAGAACTAACAGGTGATGTCAAAGGGAATTTTGCAAAGTCATATAGCTCTTTCCTTCTCTATCTGTATCTATAGATATTTCTAACTATCAGTCTGTGCTTCCAGCACTCTCTCTCTCTCTCTCTCTCTCAGTTTCTTCCTGCCTGCTTCTCTGGCCTTATATTTTCCTCTGTATATCTGGCCCTGCTTTTCTATTAGTCTCTGTCTCTATCCCTTCTTCCTTCTTTGATATACAGGATTAAAGATGATTTTAATAAACAAAGATACCTCTGGGCAGCTAGGAGCCTACTTCACTCCACAGTAAGGCTGGTTCACCATTAACTATAAAGAAGCATCTGTATACCTATTATACATTTTCTCATCAGATGTAATTATTTTGATTTGACTTAATTAGATTTCAATTTCACACAATCCTAAAAGTTAAACAAAATTATCATTCATTTTATTCATTCAGAAACTGAACTCAGAAAGTCTAAGAAGTTTGCTGCAGTTTGTCAGCAATGGAGCCATGGTTTGAAGCCAGATACCAGCGGGGTCCCAAGCACAGAGCTCTTTCTGCCACATGACCCTTTCTTGTTCTCTTCTGGCCTAGAAGCATTTGTACGTTGAAGCTGGAACAAAACAGGTAAGAGTGTCACCCACCACCTAGTCAAAGTGAGAAAAGCCATTTTTGCGAAGGGACACACCATGCTTTAGGTATTGAGGCTTGATGTGCAAAGACTCCTGAGTTTCCTCCTCATGGTGGCACCCCCTGCCACAGAAGAGAACGTCCACCCTGCTGCCACACTCGTCACTTACCCAGGAGAAGGAGGAGGGCTCTCAGCACTCTGGCCACTGAGCCCATGCCGGCTCTCTGCTCCTGGCTCCTCGCAGGACAGGCACTGGCAGGCTGTGTGACCCTGGGTTCCAGGGGACAGGAGTCAAGCCCCACACGATAGAAGAGGAGGAAGCCACTGACTGCTACAGCCCCGTGCTGCTCAGTTCCTCTTAGCCCTGTCTGAGGGCGGGGCTGAGGCAAGGCCCTGTCTCACTGGCTTCTGACAGGTGTTAAGGTGGTTGCTGGCCCACAGTGAGGGCTCACTGTGACATGCTGCGTACTATTACCCAGAATTGTCTCCTTGTCCTCCGAACAGAGCATGGAGGGGAAGCCTGATGAGTGCAGATTGTTGTCCACAGACCCAGGCCAATAAGTTTCAAAGAGTGATGTGGCCAAAGCTGCTTGGCCTGGGTGTGCAGCTCTTGCAGTAGCTCCCACAACATTGGAGCAGCTCCCCTTCCTGGCCTGCAGAACAGCCCCATCACTGTTTTTGTGTCATGAATCCCTGTGAGTAGGGGGAGACCTATGACTCTTTTTCCCAGAACAACATTTTTAAGTGCCCCACATAAAGTATGTAGGGATTATAAAAGAAACCAGTTAATACTGAAATATCGTTATCAAAATATTTAGAAAGCAGACATTATATAGAAACACACACACACACACACACACACACACACACACACAGACACTTATTTATTTATTTCTATCTACACAGTAAATAACAAGATCTAGCGGCAGGGGAAATAACGACCACAATTTAGAGGTCATGATGAATGTAAATTGTATTTAGAGAGATCAGTAGCACCTGCAATGTGGATGCAACCACCCACAATACGTGCTGGTGACAGTCACCCAGATGGTAGTATCACTGTGCTTTGTAGGCTGCACTCGTGTCAGAAGGAAATGCTGACTTTCTAGTAGAGGTGAGAGGACAGAGATGTGACTTTTTCCAGTCCTCATTCCCAGGCCCCAGGCCAAGCACCCTGCCCTGGAGGACCCTTGATTGTCAGCACAGGCCCCATCCATTGATTTGGGGCGACATGTTTCTAGACTTCTTGACAGCAGCTTAACTGCAAAGCCACCAACTCAAGTGTGCAAGAAATGTCACTTTTTAAAATGTAAATCAACTTTAATGACATCGTTGAGCCCCGTCTAGCTGAGCTGGCCAACATTAAACCTTTTTCATTCTTGTGCTTCCTCAGCCAAATCTCCAACACAGCCGGCTCACTGAGCACTTCCCACTATCCCTGGCACTCTCTCTGAGAGATACTCTACCAAGCTTGCCCACAGCTATTCTGCCTGCAGCCCACGGGCCACGGGCGGCCCAGGATCCAACACAAACTCGTAAACTTTCTTAGAACATTACAAAAATTATGATGGACTTTTTTTGTTTTAGCCCATCAGCTATCGTTAGTGTTAGTGTATTTTGTGTGGCCCAGGACAGTTCTTCTTCTTCCCTTAAGGCCCAGGGAAGCCAGAAGGGCGGACGCCCCTCTAACCCACTTCCCGTGTGCTCCAAGAACGCTTGCTGGTGGCGCTCGTGCCTGCAGCCTTTATCCCAACATAACTCCCGGATCCCAGTTCTGACCTTACCCCCTAAGTTTGCCACATGAAAAAGAAAGATTAAATACTGTATACACTTACATCATATACATTTCTGTTACATTAGGATTACAGACGAGAACAGTTTGCATATTTTATTTTCACACTGAACACCAGTCCGGCTTGCTTCAGCCTCAGAGAGCATGTTCATGTCAACTCACAGGAACGCGGCGGCCAGCTGCACTTTTTTTCTAAACAGGACAAGGGCTAAACATGACATTTGTTTGCTCCCTCCACAACCCTGTGATTTGGGTGTTAGCACCAGCCTTCCTTTGAGAGGAGGACACTAAACCAGGGACATTGAATACAGGCCATCGGCGGGTGGCCTGTGTCTTTCCACTGTGCTGTGCCCACCATGTGAGGGCACCACCACGCCAAGATCCAGCCATCTAGCCATCAGCGAGGTTGCCTTGGTGGCCACTGATACCCATTGGTCCCTTCAGCACAGCCACATTTGTTCCTTCTGAGTCTCACATACAGGACGGGCGTGAGTGGAGCAGGTGCTCCTGACACAAGCAGTTTGCCTCAGTTTGGTGCCTTAAGGCTCCATCCTTCCTCCTAGACCATCCACATCCTATTAAACATTTCAGATCCATCTGCACCTGCACCGGGAAATATACTCTCTTGCTTCTCATGAAACACGTGGACTTCTCACATTTTTATCCCATTTAGTGGAGGTAAGTGTGAGAGAAATGTTTTGCTTTCCCCACGCGAACAGTAAGAAAATGCCAGTGCAGACAGGCTCTTCAGTGAGCAGCAGCCAGGAAGCACACCCAAGAGGCACACGCAGCCCGGGCTTCCAGGCATACAAAGAGGTCCTTGTGTTTATGTGAAATCACTGATTTTTAACAGTTGGCAACTAACTTCAAAATGTTTTTAACTACATGTGTGAAGTTTCCTCTTTGGTGTAATGGTCACTGACCTTATGTGATGCAGGTGACATCACTCGTTCATGCAAAATATGTTAGAACTTGAAATAAAGTTTGAGTTTGAGAAGTAAGGATATATTTAAAAAACAAAATGATTGTCCATGGGGCAGATCGAACCAAAAACCAGTGGTAACTTCTGCTCTAGAATACCTCTCAAGACCTCTTCCAGGGTTTGATCTTCTGAGGCTGACCAGACATGCCATTTGAAAGGGGACAGTACTATTGTTTTCTGTCTCATTTAAAACAGTATGTCTGGTCAGCCTAGCTTTCACACATAAACCCAGAACAGGAAGGTTCTGCAGTGACTTTTGCTTTTTGCCCTGCTGGAACCTCTTGAGACCAGAAAAACAATGCAACATCTACTATCTACTTGAATGGAGAAGGCAGAAAGACAGAATGTCCCATCAGCTAGAATCTGAAATATGACCTGACCTCTGGCCAGTGCACTTGGTGTGATCACTCCTTTGTAATCTTGGAGGTGTGATGACCCCCATTCAGAGTGGGAGCCTCACAAAGGCTCCTATAATGAACACTAGTTCCTAACCTGAGGTTGCTTTCGTCACAGAGGTTGGGATGACTCCCATTAGATTGGGAGCCAGGGAGGGCAGTGGCCAGAGCAACTAGTCCACCACCAGATACAGCACTCCTTCTCAATAGCATTTGTGGAATAAAATGAATAGAAGAATCAATTCACTTACTTAGCTCACACCCAGGCCCAGCCAGCCCATCCTCCAGCCTGCTAGTGGGAGGTTGTGGACCTCCTCTTGGCTGCATTTGGGAGGTAACCTGCTCTGCCAATCAGAAGAGAAGGAGCCAGGAGCTCTGATATTCTGCAGGGTGCTGCCCTTCCTCCCACGCAATCATGGTCATGAAGAGGAAAGGTCTGTTTCCCTCCATCTGTGGCCCCTCAGCACTATCCACAGAGCATGTGGATTCCTGCCTGATGTGCCTGTAGTGCAAGCTGGGCAAATGTCAAATCCACCATCACTGCAGGAGATCATTTTTTTTTAATTGAAGGTTTGAAACACATGGTGATTTTATTGGACTTAAATAGAACTCTGCACCTCCCCAAAATTAGAAAAAAAAAATCATTCTTCTGAAGCTTACATGCAATATTTACTGAAAAAAAAATAGGACATCTGAATCATGAAGTAGCTCAAAATTTTTTTTAAATGGATGCCATATGCATATAGACCACATGTCTTCCCACAGGGTAACTGAATCAGATGAGAATATTAAAAATACATTGTTTCAACATGTTTGACCATGTTGAAAGAAATGCACTTCTACGTAACTCAAAGATTAAAGAAAAAATTAGTGAAAACTGAAAATAGCTAGAACTGAATGATAATGAAAATGTTTCATGTCAGATTTTATGGAATGTAAGTAAGGTAATAATTAGAAAGAAATATATACACGTAAACACCTAGAAAAGAAGGACTTGAAAGGCAATGAGCTAAAGAAACATCTGAGAAGTTTGGAAAAGAATACATCTAAAAAAAGGGCAGAAGAAGGGAGATAATAAATGTGAGTAGAAAGGAGTGACTAGAAAGCAAAGATAAATAAAAAGAATCAACACGTCTTAAATTTTACCTTCAAAAAACTAATAATATGACAAACTTTTCACAGAATAGGTATGAAAAAAAGTGAGAAGACAAAAATAATAATATTAAGAATAAAAAGGGGATATAACTATTACTCCAATGAATTAAAATAGAAAAAACATGCAATTATCTCAACAGATGCAGAAAAGTATTTGACAAAAATCCATCACCCATTCATGATAAAAGCATCTAGTGAGCTAAAAATGGATAGGGACTTCCTTTACCTAATAAAAGGTATCAACCACAAAACCCAGCAAGCATCATTTTTACAATGAGCCACATAGATGCAATCCCTTTAAAATAAAGGTCAAAACATGATGTCCTTATCGCCAGTATTTTTATTCAATATCATCTGGAGGTCTAATTAGTACAGATTTTTTAAAAGATGAAATACAAAGAATAAGAATTGGAAAGGAGGTAAATAGGGTGATATGTTTATTTAAAAAGCCTCTAAAGCTCACACTATTTGTTAAAAATAATAATATGGCCAAATAATAGGTTGATATTTTTAAAATTAATTAAATTTCCATGTACCAGTAGCAAACAGAAAACATTTATAAAAATAAAAATTACCACCACCATTGACATGTATACACACATACACATACCATACAACAAATTAATATCATATAAATAGAATAAATCTAATTAAGGTTACTCAAGACTCATATGGAGAAAACTTTACTTAACAGCATTAAAGAAGACCTAAACAGACAACAAGCGTGTCATCGTGCTTAGGAACACTTAAAAATCTTAAAGATATCGATTCTTCCCAAATTGATCTATAAGACCAGTGCAGCCTTATTCAAGCACATTAGTAATCAGAAAAATGAAAATCTGAGTAAGACATCATTTTACACGTTTTAGTCTCTGACAATAAAAACCTTGGCTAACACATTAATGACATATGGGTGAACCTAGAGGATATCACGCTACATGAAAGAAGCCAGATACACAACCTGTCTCCCAAAAATGTAAACACATTTTGAATGATTATAAAGTCAGTGTTTATTAACATACAGTTTATGTTCAAAATTTAAGAAAATCTAAGAAGTAAATAATTTTTTTCTCAGTGCCTGTTTTCAAATTGATGACCATTCTGCTGGCAATGGGAAACGATGGAATCACAAACATCAAGAATCGTTCCATTCGGTATTTGCGTGCATTCTCATTCAATGGCTGCCTCCCATTGGGTGACTGTTGCCAGGTTTGTGCCCTAAACTTTATCTTCTAGGTGTCCCCATGAAAAAGCCTAGTGCCGTGTGATGTGGTAAACGAAGGGGATTCTCTTTTCACCAGACTTCACCCATTATTTCAAATCAGTTAAACCTGAGAAGGAGAGAAAATTATGTGAGTGATCAGCTGTTAACATGTGTATACATTTTGGGGCGACATCCTGTAGAAAGACAAACACTGCCTGATCTCACTTATATGTAGAATCTAAAATAGTTGAACTCATGGAAGAAGAGCGTGGGTTGGTGGTGGCCAGGGACTGAGGCAAGAGGGACATGGGGAGGTGATCATCCAGGGGTACAAAGCTCCATTTATCTGGGATGAATAAGTTCTGGAGATCTTATGAACAGCATGATGACTATAGTTAACAATTCTGTATTATATACTGAAAATGCTCTAAGAGGGGAGATCTTAAGGGTTCCCACCACACAGTCACGCAAAAATAGTAATTATGTGATATGATGAGCATTTTTTCATGTCTGCTGGCCATTTGCATTTCTTCGTGGGAGAAGTGTCTGTTTAGTTCTTCTGCCCACTTTTTAATTGGGTTGTTTGTTTTTTTGTTGTTAAGTCTTATTAGTTCTTTATATATTTTAGATATTAGACCTTTATCAGATGTGTGATTTGCAAATATTTTCTCCCATTCAGTTGGCTGTCTCTTTGCCTTGTTGATGGTTTCTTTTGCTGTGCAGAAGCTTTTTAGTTGGATATAGTCCCATTCATTTATTTTTGCTTTTACTTCCCTTGCCTTTGAGGTTCATGAGTCTTCCTTGAGCCCTAGGTCTGTAAGTTTAGTACCAATGTCTTCTTCTATACAGTTTATTGTTTTGGGTCTTATATGGAGGTCTTTAATCCATTTTGAATTAATTTTAGTATATGATGACAATTCACAGTTCAGATTCATTCTTTTGCATATGTTTTTCAAGTTTTCCCAGCACCACCTACCACAGAGACTTTCTTTTCCCCATTGCATATTTTTTGGTCCTTTATCAAAAATTATTTGTCCATATATTTGTGATTTATTTCTGGGTTTTCAATGCTGTTCCATTGGTCTGTGTCTCTGTTTTTCCTGCCAATACCTCAGCTAATATCATACTGAAGAGGAAAAGCTGAAGCCCATTCCCCTAAAATCAAGAACAAGACAGGGATGCCCCCTGTCACCACTGCTATTCACTATAGTAGTGGAAGTTCTAGCTAGAGCATTCAGGCAAGAGAAAGGAATAAAATGTATCCAAATTGGAAAAGAAGAGGTCAAATTTACAGATTACATGATTACTTATAGAGAAAATTC
Organism: Lyroderma lyra; assembly: GCA_004026885.1. NCBI lineage: Eukaryota > Metazoa > Chordata > Mammalia > Chiroptera > Megadermatidae > Lyroderma > Lyroderma lyra. The sequence continues at coordinate 17,060 of PVJL010013777.1, forward strand.
CAAAGACTACACCAGGAAATTATTAGAAACAATAAACAAATACAGTAAAGTTGCAGGATACAAAATCAACATACAAAAATTAACAGCATTCTTATATAGAAACATTGAATCTTCAGAAAAAGAAATGAAAGACTCAGTATCTTTTGTTATCACAACAAAAAGAATGAAATACCTGGGAATCAACTTTAAGAAAGAGTATGATGGACTTATACATGGAAAACTATAAGAAGCTTTTGAAAGAAATTGAAGAGCTATTCAAAGAAATGAAAAGATATTCCATGTTTATGGATAGGACATTGTTAAAAAGTATCCATATTATCCAAAGCAGTTTACAGATTTAATGCAATTCCCATCAAAATCCAACAAACATACTTTCATGAAATAGATAAAAAATTATCAGATTTGAATGGAACTGCAAAAGATCTCGAATCACCAAAGCAATACTACATGAAAAGAATAAGGCTGGTGGTATCATGCTCCCAATACTACAAAGCATCAAAAATCAAAACAGTATCTTTGAAAGCAATTTTCTATTCTCTGGCTGAATACTTGTATATCACATGATCTAACAGTTCTGCTCCTGGAGAGATAACCAAAGACACTCTTAGACATATACATGCAGAGATATGGAAAAGAATATTTATAGAGCATGGTTTGTAATAACGAAAGAGACCTTGAAAGAACCATGAAACCCATAAAAACGAGAAAGGATAAATAACTGATGATAAATTTTTACAGTGGCTATAAAAATGAATAAACTATAGCAATATAGACAACTTGAAAAAATCTTAGAAACATAATATTATATGCAAAATCAAATTGCAAAAGACAACAAGCAGAATGGCACCATTTTCATGAAACACAGAAACAAGTAACACCAAACAATAAAGAGTCATGAAAATACATATATATTTTTCATTGGATAATATTCTTTTAAATCATTAGAATAAAAACACAATATTCAGAACAGTGAGGAGAAAATGCAGAAACAGGCAGGTAGGATGCAGAGCTAATGTTCTAGTTCTTTAATTGTGAGGTGGAGCATGGGTATTCATGTTATTATTCTTCTTCATTAGCAGGAAAAACTCATACTGAATTTTTCCTAGCTAAACTCTTGCTTATGCATATTATCTTATTGCAAATATAACAGCATCCTCTTTCACTTACAAAGGTTTGACAAGCACCAAAATGTTTAGATCATAAAGTATATAGTCTCCTTACTCATAACCCAAATATGTTATGGAGAATTTGATATTTATTAAAGATTACATAATTAAAATGTCATTAAAACAAATATTTATAGCAACAAGGTTGTGTTGATAAGAATTTAAATTGTTTCAACCATTCTAGCCATAAGTATTAACAACTTTGAAAGTTTACACAAGCTTTGGCCCATTAATTGCAATTTAAGAAACAGTTTAAAGAAATAATTGAACAAATGGATACAGATGTATACATAAGGATGCTCACCACACAATTATGAAAATCAAAATGATATGAAAAATCAGGAACCAGCTTAAATTGAACTAGTATACAGAAGAGCATACACCAGTAACTGTGTACTTTTACTGTTACCACCTTGCTTGAAACGCAAGTTTCTATAAGCAAATTGGGGTAGATAACCTGTTTCAAGTGGGGAATAAAAGGTAAAATTCTAGCAAACATGGTCAGTGGTATAGCCCACTTGTCTGAAACCTTTTAGCCATTAAAGGGCAGTGCAACCTTGGACGTAGGGTTAGCAGAAGTATTAAGGTGAAGTAATGCTATGTGTGCATTTGGCAGTTGGCCACAGTGAATTATATAGATAAATATGATCCAGTTTCACCATAAATACATATACGAGTATATATGGTGTTGTTTTAATATTTCCTGATTATAAAAATTGCATTTATGCTTTTACATTTGGCTTAATTTCTTTCCCTATCTCTACATAGCTGTACACAGTTCTGTTGCTGACCCAAGAATAATATTGTGATTCTAAATTTTCTCAAATATGGCCAGGTCATGATAAAAAGTACACAGTCCATTAAGGTACTAATGCAAATTTCATTATTAAAGTAATCAATCTTGAAATAATGAAACCACCAAAACCCAAAAGCAACGTTCCCTTTCAATTTTTTTCAGTGCCCCATGGGAGCTAAGGAGCTAGGCAGTTGCTGATGTGACTGGGAAAACCATGGACAAAAGCCACATCCAACAACACAAAGATCCTTTAGTTCAGGGGCTGCTGTCCAAAGAAACCTAGGCATGACTTACTAAGAGCTCAGTTCAAAGGGAGTTCAGGGGACAGGGCATCTTTCTCAGACTGGGCATTCAATGTCATCCATACTTGACCATGTGCAGACTGTCTGAGAATTAGGAAACTATACTGTGTGCAATAGTTTCCTCACGATTGAAAAGAGGAACTTCATTCTCAGCCTTTGCAAAAAGTTAGCATTTATTAAATTTGAAGATCAGTAAAATTTAAAAATATAAACCACCGAGATGCCCTGTTTCTTGACTTCAAACTTGAATAAAGGATCGTCTGCTATCTAGGCATCTTAGGTGAAGCAGGATGCTTCTTAGAGAACACGGGCAAAGGTTGGGAGTCTCACAGTCTGCCTCATTTTGTCAGGAGAAATTAAAACATTTCCTGGCTTCTCTACCTAGGAAGTGACCTGTGAGGGATCGACAAAGTTTCAAGTGGCAGATGGGATTCTGCCCTGGAATCACAAGAGTTTAGCACAAATACTAACTTCCTTTGTGCTAACAAATGTCATTATATAAATAAAGATTTTTACAATGAGCCCACGTGAAAAATCTCTTCTTGCCCACACAAACCCAAAGATCTAACTACTAGGGTAGTGCTCCCACCAGGATATTGCTTACTAAAGCAGAAAGACTAGGATTGGGGAATAAGGCAAAAATATTAAAAAGAGAAACAGTGTTGAGGTTGAGTCAGGCTTTTAAAAAATTTTTGAGTCAGCTGTAACATAGCAATCAAGAGCATAGGGTCAGATGGCTTGACCCTAATTTTAACCTTTCTGCTTCTTAGTTTCTTCATTTGTAAAAACAAAATAAAAATACACTCATAGGATTGTTATGAGTAAGTGAATTAATACATATATGTCTCCTAAAACAATGATTGGAGCATTATAAATGTAAGTGTAAGTGGTTAATTTTGTAATTTTTTGTGACATTGATTTACAAAAAACTAAGCGATCTATAAAAGAAATACTACAGATCTATACTGGGAGATTCATTGGATGTCTTAAATAAATGAGGATTTATCACATGTTCTCCCATAGACTAATATAAATTCCTTCATACGAGACCAGTATAGGGCTTCTTGCAGAAAAGTGAAAAGAAAACTGGTGATTCCCTAAGGTCAACACTGAATATTATGAGAAACTCTTGTGGAGACAGAATGTGTATGTGTAGGCAATGAAAGGTTCAGAGATCACAAACCAGGTTGAGGCTCATGGGAAACTCTCTACTTGACCTTTCCTCACCTAACTTGCCTGGACGAAGCAGAAATACAGCAGGTTAGCTGGAGGTCATGCATTATCATCACGGTGGCACTGGAGGGGAGTAGACCAGCAACAGCAGGTGGATTGGCCTTCCTTAGAGCACATTACACACTAATACATAGATGTATACAGCGTGGCGGCCAGTTGATACCTAAAACTGAGAAGAGGGCCAAATTACTGAGCAGTCTCATAAGAGCTCTAAAGCAGTGGTTCTCAACCTTCCTAATGTAGCTCCTCATGGTGTGGTGACCCCCATAAAATTATTGTCGTTGCTACTTCATAACTGTCATTTTGCTACTGTTACGAATCGTCATGTAAATATCTGATATGTGTTTTCCGATGGTCTTAGGCGACCCCTGTGAAAGGGTCATTTGACCCCCAAAGGGGTCACGACCCACAGGTTGAGAACCGCTGCTCCAAAGCATTATGACTTGGGAGTAGAAGAAGTGGGCAAGGAGTGCTTGAAGCCAGATCATAAAGCCAGAGGAACTTCTACCCATCATTCCCCCAACTCTCATAGTAAGGTACAAATGGAGCTAAGATGTTGTTGCTCCCCTAGTACATATCACCAACCAAGGCAGCTGATCATCTTAAGATAATGTGAGTTTACAGGAAAAAATAACAAGCTATCTAAAAAGCACAAGTACTGAGTATAAAAAAGTAGAAAAGCAAACATATAATGACAGAGGAATTAGATAACGGAGCAGAAAAACACTCAATAATTTAACAAAAGCATAAAGAGTATACCCATGGAAGTAAGAGAGGATAGTAAAAATCAGGAATAAGCAGTAATGAAAAAGAATAAAAATGGAGTCACTGGTTATAAAAATAGGTAAATAAGGAACACTATAGGAGAAATATATAGAAGGAAAATACAGCAGAAAAATTAATTAGTGTGCTTTGAATTATCAGGCCTGGAAACTTTCTTTGAAAACATCAGAAAGAAGAAAAAATAGTAAGATAAATATTTAAAAGTTTGGAGGGTAGAAGTACATGTGTCAACATCAATATAATTGGAGTATTAAAAGGAAATGAGAAGGACTATTTGGAGAAATAATAACTTAAATTTTCCAGATATAAAGATTAATGATTTCAGACTGAAATGGCTCAGGGATGTTAAGAAGCATATGTTGGTTGTGGAGTTCCCTGGTTGTGTAGTGGCTAAGCCTTTGGCACTGTCAACACTGTGGCCTGGGTTCAATTCCCAGCCAGGGAACTATATATCTATATCTATATCTATATATCTATATATATATATAAAAGAAGCATATATAAAAGAAGCATATGTTGGGATGGGAGCAGGATACATAAGTATATTTTATTAAAATAGAATAACATCGTAGAAAAAAGAAAATATTCTAAGAACTTCAAGGGAGAAAATATACATCACTGACAAAGAAAGAATGATCAGGTAATAGCCAATATTTCAACAGAAACAATGGAGACAACAATTAAATGGAGTACTGAAGGAAGAGGACTATAAATCAACATGTTTATATTGAACTAAACTCTTATTTAAATGCAAAGACAAAATAAAGATATGCTCAGTCATGCAAAGTTCAGAATCTCTTTTCCAAATACTCACAAGAAATACTCCAGCAAAAAGAGAAATTTAAGCCCATGAAAGATCCTGTAAGTTAGGGTTGAAATTTTTTTTTTTAATTTTATTACCCAAATGCAGAATTATTCAAATAATAGAGAGAAATACTTTCAAAAAATTTTTCTCTATTCTTCATTTTTCTTCTTTTTTGATTTTTAAAATACTTTTGGACACACACATGCACAAACTTATTTTCAAAATTAAAATTATAGATGATACTAACATGCAGTAGGTGGGGTGGGGATGTGGGATAGATAGACTGATAAATAGAAAGACTGATAGGACATCAAATAGAAATAAGCATATGTTAAAGTAATTACCTTATTTCAAGAAAGACACAGGTATTGAAAAGCTCAAGAAAATGATGGTGAGAAAATCATAGGAATGGATCATGGGAGGTTAGGAATAGACATCAGAATATTAATAAAGATAGACTATTTAAATTTAAAATGAACAGAAAAAAAATCAGTCTGTCCAAAGGAATATAAGAAAGGAGAAAAAGAGAATTTCCAGTCAAGATGGCAGAGAAGTAGATGCTCTGCTTGCATCCTCTCACATCCACATCAAAATTACAACTAACTACAGAACAACCGTCATTGAGAATAAACCGATATCGAGCTTAACGCGAGTCCTATAATAAAGAATCCACTTCAAGACTGATAAAAGGGATGGGGACCCAGCACAGGTTGGTCCCCATACCCACATCTGGTGTCATATGGATAGAAAACTTGGGGTTATTGCTTTGTGAGGTGTGTAAATGTCTAATCATTATGTTGTTTTTTACACCTAAATCTAATAATAAAAATCAGAACAAAACAGTAATTGTTTCTGTTTCACCCTGTCTTTCTCTCCTATTACTTGTACTCTAATTAAACATATGTTAGGCTGACTGTCTCACTTTATCCCCAGTGTTTGTTATAATATCTCCTGTGTTTTTCATTTTTTCATCTTCCCAGGCTTCAGTAGCCTTTCAGTTAACCAGCACCCATTGAGATTTGTAGATGTTGGATAAATGTAAGTAGTATGTCTGTTAACCAGAACTCAAGCAACTGGCAACATTTTGCTGGTTGCTTGAGAGTGCAGGTTGCTTGATTTCCAGGTAATGAGCATCTATTATAGGTGTTTTCTTCTAAATATCTCCCAGTTTACTAATTCTCTCTTCAGCTGTATGAATCTGATATTTAACCATCTATTGAGTTAAATTTGGTTATTGCAATTATCAGTTCAGAATTTTCATTTGAATTTTTTGTACTTTCCAATTCTCTGACAAAATTCACTCTTCTTTTTTATTTCTTTGAACACAGTAAGCATAATTTTTTCAATATCTATATCATTATAGATCAATTTTCTGAATTGACTGTGGTTCTATTTCTATTGTCTATTGTTTCTCTTTTTTCCTTTCTAGTGTGTGTTTTTGTAAATCTTTTTACATGCTTGTTTTTCATTGAGTCCTTGATACTATATATGAAAAATTAGAAAAGTAATAACATAATTTAAAATAATTTAAAGCCTAGGAAATATTTTCTTCCTCCAAATGGATTTATTTTCCTTTTTACAGTCTTCTAGGTTTCAGTAGTAAAAGCTGCAACACCTAAATTTAATGCTAAAAATAAAGATGAATTAAAGCTGGTCTTCAGTTTTTTGAAGGGCCACTTTGCTTCTGGTTCAGCATTTCTTCTAGGGATTAGCCTTTCAACTTCCTGACCCAAAGATGGGAGGGTTACCAGGGTTTCTCTTCCTTAGCCAAATCCGAGTTTTATTTTCCCAAAGCAATTGACAGCTTTCCTCATTTCTCAGCCTCCCAGCCACCTCTTCTGGGATAGAAAGATGCCTCGGGAGAAAAATTTTCAAATTCCACGATCATTTGGAATTTCTTCTCCTACATCTCACTCTCATGTTTCTTCATTGCTTTGATAGCTCTCTGATAACTTTAAACAGATGTTTAAAAAATTTTTTATGAGATTTTCTGTTTATTTTTAATAAAAAGAAAGATCCAAATTACTTAGTCTATATTTGTGAAAGTCCAAGTCCCTACAGCCAAACTTGTTGTAATGCAAGACACAACTTATGAGTATGAAGGTACTCTCAAAGCCCTCTATTCACAAAAATTAAAGACTTCAAGCAGAAGGATTTCATGAATTGTTAACTAGCTGATAAAGATGCAAATGGGTCTGATTATTGATATTAGCATTGATTGATCAAGTTATTGAATCCTTTTATTTTTTTTTTAATTCATTTTTATTGTTAGACTTATTGGGGTGACATCTGTTAGCAAGGATTACATAGGTTTCAGGCATATAATTCTACAGTGCATTGTCAACTTGATGTATAATAAGTTCACCTTTTAAAATAGAAATTTAGACCACCATCTCTAAGCAAACGTCTGGTAGGAAGGTCTTCTCTTACCTGCAGAAAAATAAGCTAAGATTCTCAAAGTCAAATGAAACTTGGAATGAACATCCTACACCCTGAGCTCACATCATCTATGGCTTTGCCCTTCTGTCCTATGTGCAATACTTCTGTTCTCTAGATATCCCAAACTCTGATCATCTTCCCAATCATCAGTCTTTATTCACACAATTCCAGACTTTCTTTCATAAGGGAATATCAGCCCACATGCTTTTTTCCTCTCCATCTATCTGTTGTAAGCTCAGAATATATACATTTAATTAATTCAGCTTTACCTCCAACCTGTAAATAGTGGAGAAGTGTCAGATTTATATGGTGGATAAATAACAAGGGTTTCCCCAAGAGACTCCATCCTGGTGAAAGAGGGTAACTGTAATTTTCAGCTGTGAGTAATTGTACATAATATAATTCTAAATGATTTTTCTTCTGTAATTTCATTAGAGTTTAGAAATTTAATTAGATTTTGAATCACTCTGAAATAAAGTAGCAAAACACCGAGAGACTGAGAGCGGTGGTTATTTTGTCCTTGGAGGCCACATTCTTGGTCTCAAATTGGCATGTCTTCATTAGGAGGAAGTTTGCAGAACTTCTTGATATATTATTGTCTTTCAGAATGGACTCTGAATAGGTCTTTAGAGAGCATTAGAAGAGTACACAATTATTATGCACACTCTTCTTGAGGTTTAAGATCATCTGCCTTGCATATACTTAATAAAAATATGTCTCTAAAGTTGTTTAAGAAACTGTGGAGATAGGAAAGATGTTCCTTGAATGCCCCAATGCTGTTCCTGGATTATTAGCAACTACCTGTACATTATGATGCAGTGAGGGGCTGTTTGCTTAACTTTAATGATTATGTAAGGTTTATGGTTATTTTTATTACTACAACATATGAACTGTCATGGTGGCTGTAATTAGAGGCAAGCTAAAGTGTTACTGTTACAGTCCTAGGGGGCTGGGGAGAAACTACTTCCTTCTTATCAACTTTGCCTCTGTGCAAGAGTTGGAGAAAAAAGAAATCAAACTGAATGAGCCGTTCTTACCTCAAAACAGGTTATGAGACAAAAAATAAAAAAGAAATTAAAAGAAAAGAACATTGAAACTTCGGGCCAACAGTTTGCATTTAACGAAGCTTTGAGGAAATGATTTTTTGGTTCCTGAAATATCTGCATGTGTTAATTCTCTAAAGGGCTGTTGTCCGCATCCTTTCCCAAAAGCTATCCAAGTGACATGGTGATGGCAGAAATGCTCCAGAGGCATTGGTACATCTCTGCCTGTCCCCTGCTACCACCCTGCCCAAATACCTAGGCTGGGGCTGACAAACACAGGATGGACTGAGGATGCAGAGGAAGAAATTCAGAAGCACCAGGAGATAACATGGGTTAGACAATCTGACTCTGGGGTCGGTCTGACAAAGGGGATATGGCTTGGAAACTGAAGATGTAGTGTTGGCCTCAGGAGACCTGGAGTTCTCTGCAGTGAGTATGATGAGCCAAGGGACATTGGGAAGGAAGTGAGGAGAGAGGGATTCCGGGGAAAGGAGAGGCATGGGAGGAACTCCGGGCACACTGGGGTTAGGGAATGGGAACTTGGACCTGGCAGAAGCAGAGTCGTAGATGTCTCCACAAGGGCTGCTCAAATCTGTGATGGACTCTGGACGGTATCAGACACAGGAAAACATGGCAACTGGCTCTACCTCCACCCACACGCATCATGCTGGTTCATTACCTGCCTTCTCTTCTAGTTTGCGGGTTCTCTGACCCTCTGAGGTGTGTCCGATTCATTTTTGTTTCCACCATACACACTGCAATTTCAGGTATACAGCTGCGATTCAATGACTGTTGAACAAACGAATGAATGAATGAATGAATAGGATCATAAAATAGCAAAAAGAAGCCAAAGGCTTTGCTGTAAGGTCCTTTGATGGAGGCTCAGCATTCACCCATGGAGTAAGGCTATAGTGGGAGGCTCATGGAGACGCTCAGTTGGTAATTTTTAACAAAATTTCCCAAAATTGGTGGGTTCTTTGATGTATGAACTTGCATTGCTGGGGATTTTTGTCTAAGAAAATAACGTGAAAGAAGAAAAATAACCCTATGTACAAATATACTTACAATGATAAAAAAAGAAATAACCAAAATTTTCAAAGAGGAACAGCAAATCCAGACATAAACACTTGCTGGGATATAGTGCAACTAATAATAATTTTTACGAAGTGATAATATGGAAAAGCCCATTTGAGGATAAAATAGCACACAAAATTTGTTTGCACAGCATGATCACAAAAATACACGGAAGAAAAGACTGTAATGAAACATACCAAATAACAAGAATAACTGTGTTTGGGCTCTAAGCATATGGGAGAATCAATGTCTCCTCTTCCCAAGTTTTCTATATTTTTCAACCTTTTATTAATGCCACAACACTGGTCTCACTTCTAGAAGAGCCCTCAACCCAATCCATCTCAGTTTCCACCCAACATCTGCCAACCCCTGCCTGACAAAGCAGGGTTTGCAGTGAGACTTCTCCAGGAGATATTTTATTGAGTTTTTCGCAAGTGAACCATTTCCTGTGTTCAGCTGCCTGGTGATTTCTGCTGGCCAAAACCTAAATCCAACCTTGTTGAAAATGTACAGCAACTATAAGTCACAAAGCTGAAGGAAGCTTTATGTATTTTCCACTTGCTTTCAAGATTTTATTCCATTATATTTTATGCAAGTCATCAAGGCTCCATTTGTGTCAAACTTGTGCTTTAAGTCCCAGTTGGGACAATTATGTGCAGCTTATCTGCATCCTTCTGTCATTTCCACTGGAATTTAGTGTTCTCATCACATCCTGCTCTGAGCTTTGCCTGCTTCTGAGCAGTTGCAAGAGCTTTCTCCAGCATCAGACTTCATCTTCTAGGCGGTGTCGTAGTTCTGAGACTACCTTATCCTTCCCTGTCCCTGGAGGTCAGCTCACCAGTCACCCGAGCACTCAGCCATGGGCCTCGGCTTGGGCCAATTTCTGTGTGTGGAGCCAAGAGACAAGGACAATCTGTGCCAGGGGAGCCAATTCAGGGAATGAGATGGTGAGTCGATCGTGAGCTCTAATTAAAGTTGGGAGTTGGGGGGAATCTAAGGGAGGATGCAAAGCCTATGATCAAAAATAGACAGACAGGAAAAAGTGAGTGGTGTTTGATTGGGAAAACAGCTCTCGGAAAAAATAGAGAAAGCTAAGCCGTGCCCTAAATGTCTAGGGCTGAGTCCCTGGAAGTCCAGACTGCTCTTGAGGCCTACAGAGGGGTCCAGGGCTTTGGATCCAGAAAGTGCTTGTTCTGGATTCTGGCTCTGTTTCTCCAGGCTGTGTCTGTGAGTAGGGCTCATGGTGAAACAGCACAAACCATGGCTGCCCCATGGGATTGTCAGGAGGCAGTGCTAGGCCAAGACAAAAAAGTAGCAGCATGAGTGGTTACGAGCTCCACCCTGGAGCCAAGCTGCCTGGGGCCCCGTTTCCCCACTTATACAAGGTGTCACCTAATGCAAGTCACTATCTCCCTGGGCCTCAGTTTTTTCACATGAGATCAGGATGATAATCCCGGTGGGTTTGCCTGGCACTGAGTGAGCTGACACACAAGTTGGTCTGACTGCACCTGCCACACACCCGTATTCACCTGTTGGCCCAGTGTAGTGTCTGGCAAATGGAAGGAACGCCTCACAGTGGTACCCTCTGACCTCCTCCTCCCCGACTTCCTGGCTGCCACCGACACACAGCGCATCTGTGCTTCTGTCCTGGCTCTTCCTAGCCCTAAATCCAGCTGTGCCTGCTGGAGCCCAGTCTTGTGCTCCTGCCTGCGCAGCTCTAGCTCCTGATGGCCCACCTACAGTGGCCTGGCTTGGCTCTTGGGTCCATCCCTCCTACCGTATACAATGCACAGCCATGTATAATGTGCACCCACGGTTTTGGCCTAAACTTTCAGGGGAAAGAAATCTTTTATTTTAATTTTTTAATTAAATTTTTATTTGTTTATATTTAGGTACTGCTTTTTGTATTATAATGGAATTTTAGCATTTCTTTTTCACATATCATGGTACACGAAATTTTATTACAGGTAATTACAAACACAAGAACAGATATAGGTACAAGAAATTTTATATAAAATTTTTTATATAAAAAACCAACAAAAAGTGATTATTGTATTACAGGGTATTATTTTGCATACAGACATTATTATTGATTTCTAGAGATATACTTTTAACTCATAAAAAAATTAAAAACGTTTATATAGAGACAGAATTAGTACTACCCATGTATAATGCGCACCCTTACTTTTCCCTCACAGATTGGGCAAAAAAGTGCACATTATACACGGCAAATGACCAGAAGCAAGGACTTCACCGATACCCTGCACCAATAGCCTTATCTCCGGACAGACAGCCAAATATTGGTGACAAAAACCCTGGGTCCCAGCTACTCTACACCCTTTCTCACCTCACTTCCTGTCCCCCACGCCACTAGGCCAGCAGTCACAGTAGCACAGGTTTGCAGCTGGCTCGGTATGGCCACCCTGCAACCCCAGGCTGCACGGGAGCAGGGTTCCTCACTGGCCCTTTTCCTCCCTCCGCAGAGCCAAAGGCAGGCCTCCATTTCATCCACCTTTGCTCCTGATATCAGCACAGGGCATACAGCTGGACCCCAGCACACACCCAGGCATGTCACCAAGTTCTGCAAGTGCAGGCCTTGAGCTGGGTAGGGAGTGGAATCTCAAGATTATGGGCAGACTGTGCCCCAAAGAGGAACCACAGCGAACCAGGGCCCTTCCTGTGAGAACCGCTGTGGCGGAAGGAAACACCCTACAGGGATTTGACTGTCAGCACTCTGCATTCTTCCCCAGGCTTTCACAGGAGCAAACAGAGAATATTCTCTATCCCTCATGGCCTGGATGGCAGGATCCCTTCCTCTGGGGACCCCACACTCCCATTGTCTTAGCTGCTCCTCAGAAATGTCATTTGTAATGGCAGCTATGATAAATGAAGTGAGCAAAGACCCTGGGCCCTGCTACCTCCTTCCCAGATAAGAAAACTTAATCTCAGAGAGTTGAGCAGCTCATCCAGGGTCCACAGAACTGGGACTCGGTCTGCTGACCCACAAATCTGTGCTCTTCTTACAAGAACAACACTCAGCACCACTCAAGGGGAGCTCGGAGCTCATTCATGCAGTCAGATGCAGGGACGAGAAGAGCCTTGGAGCCCAGCATGGCCACTGGGCTAAATATGGTTTCTGGGTGCTGTTGCCGGGGCAGGTGGTGGCTCTCCAGCTCTGCCTGGCTACCAGTGGCCAGCCTCATCCTAAGCTGAATGACTGGAGAGCAAAGAGTCCCCTCCCAGCTTTGTCATCACAGCCACACATGGAGGCCTCCCTTTGCCCAAAGAAAGCCCTGGATTTCCCTAATGCTGCACCCTTCCTCCTCCCACTGCAGAAAACTAGGAAAGGAAGTCTTTTCTGGTGTGCTGGGTTACACGCTGGTCCATTGTGTGGGTCTTTACTTCTGGGCAGCTTTGATGTGAATGCCCCCGATGAGGCGGTAAGAAATTAAAAATACCTGTAGAGACTAGAAAAGACATCATATGAGCACTGCCACCAACTTCTGCTGCTTTGGGGACACAAAGGACGCCCGAAGCCTGCAGCCCGGAGCCTGTGCTCGCACTTGTCTTGCCTGTCCCCCGGGAGAGGAGGCAGTGTGGAAGCAAGGGCTGTGAACCCATTTGCTAATGAAGAAGAGGGGGGGATACTAGCTGAATTCACCATGTAATTGTGTCAGCTTTCACTTTACCCCATGGACTTGGAGTCAGATCACACAAACTGCTTTCCATGTCAAAGGTAGGAGTGAGCCTGGTACATTTGGAATCTTATCTCAGAAGGGGCAGGAAGTTGTCTCAGCAAGAAACGTAGAGACCTGAGCTCAGCCAAGAACAGATGCTAGGCTCAGCCTCACCCACTCTTCCTGAGAATCAGCTTTCCCCATTGGAAAGAAAATTGAAAACCACAATGAGATACCACCTCACACCTGTCAGAATGGCTGTTCTCAACAAGACAAGGAATAACAAGTGCTGGAGAGGATGTGGAGAGAAAGGAACTCTGGTACACTGCTGGTGGGAGTGCAAACTGGTACAACCACTGTGGAAGGCAGTGTGGAGGTTCCTCAGAAAATTGGGAATGGAGCTACCATTTGACCCAGCAATCCCCCTTCTGGGGATCTACCCAAAGAACT